>MU167324.1:55605-66422 GCA_015951145.1 Cronartium quercuum f. sp. fusiforme G11
AACCCTAGCTTGGAGAGGAAAAGCGGAAGCGACCCTCTGCCTAGCACCCTGTGGACCCTTTTGTGGTTGTATCCTTCTTCTCTCTTTTACTCCTCTTTCCTCAAACCATGACTATGCCTTCTCTCACCGCTCGATGCATGAGCCTTGCTTCCTAGGCTCGGACCAACCCCACATACTTAACCCTATGTCAGAAACTTGGTCTTTTTTTTTCTCCTTTTTCTCCCACTTTGTTGTTACAGTGTTGTTTTTGTCTCTATGCAGGAGTGGGTAACGCACTATAAAGATTAAAAAAAAAAAAAAAAAAAAAAAAAAAAAAAAAAAAAAAAAAAAAAATATATATATATATATATATATATATACAGTCAACTATCCATAAACACCTAATATCTAAGTGCATGATTTCTTTGTGTTACAGGATAAGAACTTTGGTCAGGAGTTTTTTCCCACAGAATCTCAGGTCAATCTCACAATCTCAACTGTAACTGAGAACCTGAGTTTCTGAGTTTTTTTCCAACAAAGAGATCTACCAATATAAACCTGTGCATTGAGCTCAAGCTCTCAAGATCTCAACTCCCACCAAAACCTATAAGTTGGGATTTTTGGATCAACCTGAGATTCTACAGGGAAAAACTTGAGACCTAGGTTTGTATCCCATATTTGCATAGGATATTTTGCACATTTTCCTTGCCAAAATGAGCTTTTCCAATGCATAAACCTCTCACCACCATCGCCATACTGCTATGCTCTCACCCCCTGACCTTAGATATGAGAATTGTTGTGAGTGCATCCAATGTTGCATCAGATGCACTCATCCAACCCAGCTTTGTTGATGGTGTCTAAATGCATAGAAAAGTAACTGATGTTCACAGCTAACTCAAACTTCCTCAATAGTGGACAGTACTGAGTGAATTTTTCATCATCCAATGAATGTACATACTGTCAATAGGCTTTGATACCAGTTAGCAAGGTGTACTGGAAAACCAACTTGAGAATTTTACTGTCGAAAGATCCGACCCGATCCCTGGTGACCAGTCCCACAAATGTTTTTACCGCCACCAAAATCGACTGTCTGACCCCGTGGTTTCCTTTTCATGCGGTCTCATGCTTAACTTCCTCGCCTCCTCCTCACGCTGCCGCCATACCCAAGCATATCGAAACTTGGTACCAGGTGTATCACGAGCTAGCTCACATCAAATCCCGGGACGGTATAACTACAATCCAGACCCCTTCGCATCCGAGCCACTACCAGATGCCCTGTCCCGGTTCAGGCGCGAGACGGCCGCTAGTCTCCGAGAGTCAGGCTCGCGTCGACCCCCACGTAGAGTACGGCTCCTAGCGCGGGACTTCATCGAGGACGCGCTCTGCAACCCGCACTATGGCTACTTTGCCACCAAGGTTGAGATCCTTGATAGCCCAGCGGGCGGGATCGGTTTTCGGACGATCAAGGACGGGCGCGCGTTCGAGCGTGAGGTCGCCGATCGTTATGGTCCCCGCCAGAGCTGGCATACACCTACTGAACTCTTCAAGGTCCGTCTAGTCGCCACCACCAACCGAATTCAGTAGACGGTACAAACTGACGGTAGGGTTGGTGGTTCTGTAGCCGTGGTACGCGCGTGTGGTCGCGCGCTGCCTGCTCGCTCGCCATCGAGCGGATGAGTCCCTACGCATCTACGAGATTGGTGCTGGAAATGGCACATTGTGCGAGGGCGTCATGGACTACCTCCGTGAAAATGCTCCTGCCGTCTACAACCAGACGACCTACACCACTATTGAGGTCTCAGCGCGGCTCGCAGGCCTTCAAGCCGGCCGAGCTGCCCGAGCTGGACATTCGCTTCGGGTGATCCCTCACAATCTCTTCTCACTACCTGAACCGATGGTCGAAGAGGAGCCATGTTGGGTGATCGCGATGGAGCTGGTCGACAACCTGGCACGGGACGTTGTTCGGCGAGACAGGCGGACGGGCGAGGTGCTGATGGGCTGCGTGGCAACGGACGCGGACGGGTGTTTCCACGAGTATTTCGAGCCTATTTGCCCAGACACGAACCCACTCCTAGCGCGTTTCTTGAGCACCCAAGGGCTGCGGTCGGGCTCCCTTTCGCTCTACGACCGGCTTGCGCTTCACATGCCTTTTGGGGCTAACCTCACCGCACCTGAGTTTGTCCCCACCCGCACTTTTGAACTCGTTGAGGTGCTTCGGGACCGGTTTCCACGCCACCGACTGCTTCTCAGTGACTTTGATCATCTACCACAGTCGATTGGGGGAATCGGGGCGCCTGTCGTTCAGACGCGATATGAGGGAATGGTCAGGTTCTCCTTGCCCACTTTCGCAATCACACAACAGACTGACATGATTCGAATTCTTCGCCATAGACTGTGCCTTGTACCACCTATCTTGTCCAACCAGGCCAGTTCGACATCTTCTTTCCTACCGACTTCGATCACCTGCTTGAGCTCTACCAACGCCTTAATCCGGCACATCAACCCAAGCTGGAGAATTTGTCGCATTCGGAGTTTGTAGGGCGCTATGGGGCCGACGACTTGCATGAGACGCGTCTGGGTGACGGCTCAAACCCAATATTGGACTATTATGAAAATGTAAGGGTCGTGGTGTCTGAATAGGGCGTTGTAATCTTGGATCTTTTTTTGGCCATCTTTCATACCAATGGCAACGCGATTCACCAGGAGAATATAGCTTTATCTAGCCGCTTTGTTAACAATTTTGGTCCGTGGGCTCAATGGAGAGGACTACCGCATGACAAAAGCCGGTTGATTTCTTCTTCCGGTGTGGAACTCCCAATTTGGTGGGCAGAGCTTGAGCAGGAACTTTGATTCAATAACACAAAGATAAGGGGGATGCTGCTCTAAGGGGCAGAATTATGCTTCAACAGATGTTATACAGGTCTTACCCTGGCTAAGAGATAAAGTGGTGTTTGATAACCCCAAAAACAATGAACACAACAAACTCTAGAAGAGCCTTTAAGAACTGGGGATCTAACCAAGTCAAAGATTCTACTTGTAATACCCAAAATCACAGAGAATAAGGTCAAAAGACACTTATAAGATCACACAACACAAACAATAACACTTCTTTAATTTACATGAAACACTACAATCTCTAAAACACTGAGAAGGGATCTAATTATGAATAATTTAATGAGTCTTTAACACTTATAAGGGGCTCACCAATAATAATCAAGGACTTAGATGCAGAAAAAACATGAGATCCCCCTTCCTTCTTATACACAATCCTCCTACAACCAAAGAGCACACAACTAGGCTTAACCATGAGCCTGAGAACCAAAAAAGTGAAAAAAAACCAGTGTCCATCCCTCTTTACAATTAATTAACTCCTAGCACATCTTCAAATGAAAAAAAAATCCACAAAAATCCACTATTTCTCAATCAGCACATACAACAAACATACTCACAAGCTACAAAAACACACTAAAACCCCAAAGAACAAAGAAAACCTCCCCATCTGATGCTCATTAAAATTTTAGGCTACTTTCATTAGTACTTTTCCTCTTGATTGGTCCTTGATCCACCTAAATTTCATAAAAATAGCGCCTTGTCTTCAAAATGACGTACCTCCTCTATCTTTTACGCACCAATGTCAAGACCCCTATTTTATGATTTGTCTCCTTTTGATCTACAACTAATATTAGTACTTCATTGTCTCAATGTAACTCCTTTGCATAGTTTGCCTAATGGTAACTATTTGCCATTGTGTAATTCCTTGTATTTACCCCAGATAAACCACACAAAAATCCTTCAATATCCCTCAAATGACATCATACCCCAACATGCGCACCTCTCCTCTCTCTAAGGCAATACTTCCCCTCTTTCTCAACCCATAACACCACTACCTCGATATTTTTTCCATACCCTTACAAAGAAACACTGCCAAGATATTTGTATCGAATGGGCCTATCCGATGTTCTATCACCCCAAGATATGCGATGCAGTGTCAGTAGGATTAGGTGCGATGGAATTACTATCGGTATCTAATGCTCTGACACCATATTGAAGTGTAATTCCATCGCACCTAATCCTACTGACACTGCATCGCATATCTTGGGGTGATAGAACATCGGATAGGCCCATCCGATACAAATATCTTGGCAGTGAAATACACCTATTTCGACATTTAAATGCTATTAGACTACCTCTACTGTACTGTAGCTTTTACTGTGACCAACCCAGCTAATAAGTCTAATAATGAAAGTTGTAGAGTAAGCTTCTACGAATATTTTGAGCTACTTTAGTCTTCATAAACTTAAAAATGACTGAAAAAGTCTTATACACCAATAATTTTAAGTATTTTAATGCTATTTTTCTTATTGTATAAGGGTTTCTTTTTATTTTACTTATAAACCTTCTTCTATGCATCAATGAAAGTTGTTTTTAATATGATTTTGTGTACTTTCTATATTTGTACTACTAGGTTAACTTCAATATTGACTGAGATAGAAAACCTGTAAGCTCGAAAGAATGGATTTTTAGTAATTTACATGGTAATACAAGACCTTTATTGAGGAACAAGTATGTTTGTGACCATGTATAACATTCTATCAATATTCTGGGGAAAGGAATAATGCCACCATAGAAGTCCCTTCTACCTTAATGCTCCCTTTTTTCTACCTTTTATCAATAATTGTAACACTTCTCCACCTTTAAAACCCCTCTTACACGCATTCCACCTCTACCAAAACCCTTTAATATTGTATATTTATATGTAATAATTGATATTATTATTTCTATGACCATCTACGCGCACAACACTGGCTCAAGTTGTCCCCCCGCGCGCGGAAGGATGAGCGGGGGTGTGATACAGTTTGGCAAGTTGGGCGAATAAAGCGACCTCGAGAGCGGGATGGTCAATAGCAATCAGATTCGGAATGAGTGCTCAAATGGGGTTTCCGTTAGCTACAAAAAAAAAGACATCGGCCTCGTTAGACTAGGGATAAGCTGAGCGGTACCCTTGAGTGTGTATTCTACAAAGCATCGTTTCCTTGTTTTGCCAATGAAGATGCATGCAGACAAAATTCATGTAATATCAAGCTTCTGGTATATTGTTTTGGTTGTATCCATTTTCATTGAAGTAGAGAGGTCGGTTTGTATTGAACCAAAAGATCAACAGCTGGAAATAAATCAGAATCAGATTGTGAGCCAATGTGGCAAATAAAAGCATCACAATAGTTGACTGATGGGTTAAAAAAAACCCTAATAAAGATAATTTATGAAGAGGGGTAAATATACCTCCCAAAGTGGAAAATCAACCCAAACTTAATAGAATCATATTGGTCACAGTATTTTGAGCTGTTTTTAATTCATCACTTTTTTTGGAAGTTTTTTTTTTTTTTTTTTTCTGTAATTGCAGTGTAGTCTTATTCTTCCTACAAAGAGAATACTACATTTGAGGAATTGATGACTTTTTTTTTAAACATCAAACAGATGCACAAGCTTACTTCTGACCTTGATAATTCTTGTCATTGACCTTTTCTGAATTACAATTTTCTATGTTTAAGTTTCTTGTTTTTTTGTTTTTTCTGAGTAGAAAAATCAATTGGGAGGTAGTGTTTTTCAATGTTTGGAGACCGCAACATAGGAAGTAAACCAAAGGGCTTGTATAAGGTTTGGTTTGGCATCGATTTCTTTGAACAAACCAACGCTAGGTCAGTAATGCCCATTCCCCAAAGATTCAATGAAGAAAGCTCCAGGCTCACAGGATCAAGGGGGCAAAACAAAACTCGAACTATAAGAAAGAACTTGTGTATCTCAGAACAAGAGCTAATAGAGTTAATTACATATTTGAACTATAGACATGCCCAACACACCACAGATCAACATCTCCTGACTTGCAATCGAGAAACTTGACCTTACAATTTTATTTTGCCGGTAAATTGTTTGACTAGACAGACAAAAGGATGAAAGCAGCGTAACTTAATCCATTGATAGGATAAAACAGACATCACAACGTGCAAACACACATACAAAAACTCAGACATGTCCCCCAAAAACACACAGATAATAAGTGAGGCATTAAGAGAAATAGAGAAACCAAAATAGAAGGAAGTCTCCCGAAGCATGTACCATATGAGGCACACGGCTAGGGAGCAAGTGTTATGATCTTACGCACTTGGAGCGATGGACGGAGTTGAGTTTTCATCAGCTCTCCACTTATCAAGCCATCGATGAGTATCATTAGCGCCCTCGAATAACCATACGTGACTCCTCCCCAGTCGTACAGGTTCGACGCTAGACGGAACAGCCGGTCGATCGCAGGGAGGAGCAATAGTTCGACGCTCGAACCGACGCATCGTGTCTGGGTCCCACCCTTCATCAGTAGCTTCGAGTCGACGACAAAGCTCGGAGACAACAATATCCGCGTTCCCGAGTAGACAGATGTCAAAGTCGCAATGCGAGATCGGCTCTCGATTGATGAGTATCTGGGGCACGGAGCTAGGCAGACAGTCGACCAACTCGGAGACGGGCGCGACCCTGAGAGAGGTGCCAATGACAATCAACAGGTCTACTTTTTGTCGGTCGATGTCTAATGCATCGTCAAATGCGGCTGAAAGCTTTTCGCCCTGTCCAACCGTTACGCCAATCCGCATTTCCCATCAACCAATAAGTGATATCTGTCAACAAGCGTGATTATGATTGGGTGGACAGCAGGTACACGTCATTTGAAAGGAGATAGGGGTGTAAAACTCAACAAAGAATGTGATGTCCGGCTTTACAATACCCTTCGCAATCCAATCCTCCCGCACTGCCCCCTCGCCCTCCTCACTCGATCCAGGGCCCCAGCCACCCTCATCTTGACCGTCTTGTGTTTTGCGTCTTTTTTTCTTCTGCGTACCTCGTCCACTCGTGGAAGAAGAAGCCGAGGCGGACCGCTTCGGCGCGCAGGCGAGGCAGAGAACGACTTGGCCGTTGAGGATATCTTGTTCGATTGCACTGCCTGGATAGGTCTGTCTACATTTTAGACAGGTGGCAGTAGCAAACGATCCTGAGTAAAAGAGGGGGAGGAACGACAGATCAGCTGAGGAGCCCAGAGATCCTAAGGAGCCTGAAGATTCGATGAGAAACTCTGTGGACGATTGGAAGTTATAGCTCAGGAGGCATGATTTGGAAGGTTGTTTACCATGGCATTGAATCACATTTTGTACACCCGCTTGAGTCTCAAGAGTATCAATGTTTTGAGCTATGTCATGTAGAATCCCAGGAGAGTCATAATATAGCAATGCACAAACGTAGAAAGAAGGATGCAGCACAAGAAGACAGAAAGGTTGAGAAGCAAGAGCTTCAAGTTCAGCATGTGATCATCTTACTCCTGAACGCTGATTTAGGAGCTGAAAGGGAAAACAAAATGAACTCAACTGTAATTCCTGAGTAGTTTGCCTTTGTGTTCAAGTAATTTGAGAAACCGATGGGAGAGAGAAGGGGTAAAGTTGGAGGGGAAGATGTGCTTAGCAAAGGAGTAGAATATCTTTGGATTCGAGGTAAAAAATCGTAAATCTGTTGAACAAGCATCCGAATCATCGCACAGATGGTTGGATCAGATCCAATGACGAAAAAGACATGTACAGGAAGGTAGCGTGAGTTGAATAGTTTGACCTCATAAGGAAAAGTAGGAGAGATTGAAGAGAAGATTGGATGAATGACCAAACATTTGGTGCGGGTCATCAAGTTCATCAAATGAATTACGCAATTGAGCATAGAGACCGTCTGCGCTCCGAAAGTCTGGTATTCCGCATGCTATATTGCATCAAATCAAAAGACGTGAGATCAAGAACAAAGGGGACCACTTGACTAATCAAAAAAATAGGGTGACGTACAGGTAGAGACACCAGCACCCGTCAGGACCACGATATTGGAAGAAGAGCGAATGAGTCGAACGGCATCATCGATAGTTTCATATTGAGAGAGCCTCTCGCGACGAGGAATGCTATCGAGATAGATAGGCCAAAAAAAAAAAACGTCAACTTTATTGGAGATGTTGAGCTCAGAAGAGTCATATCAAGACTACTCACATTCTACTAGCGGCGATGCGGAAAAGATCCAACAATTGATGTTCTGGAAGCGTTACGTGGGGTGGCTAAAGGTGGTAACCGAAGGTATGAGTTTGGTTCAGGCCTTTTCTATGATCACAGCTGTCCATAGCCAAACCTCTACGGTCTGGAATGAAGCGACATACCAGGATCAAGTCCAAGTGAGCCAAGATGGTAGAGATCGAAAGCCAATGATACTTGTCCAAGACCCGGCTAGGACCTAAGCCAGCAAACTCAAAATCAGTAAATATCGTGTTTGAAGAGTTAGGGGCGAAAGACAGAGGTAACCGAATGGGCTCTTACCCAGCTCTCGCAGATCGACAATGAGCCGAGCCCGTAGGTCAGGGTCAATGGGCTCGGTGGCGATGGACTCGACGGCAGGATCGTTTATCTCTGCGTCCGTCGCGGTCCATTCGAATTCGGATGGAAGGCCCGAGAGACCCGAACCGTCATCCGAATCCACATCCGAGGTCAGAGCGGGCTCGGCAGATGTAATTGGCACGGGCATTTCCAAGCCGAGCGCCGCCTCTGAGGAAGCCGGCGAAGGTAAAAGCGAAGGTGGGCGAGACCGAGAGGCAGATGGAGAGGATTGTTCGGCTGCCATTCGAAAGTACGGTACGGTTCGAGAACGATACCGAGTAGGATACACACCCCGATGGGAGTGAACCAATAGAAAAGTACAAAAGAGGATGAGGACCTCGCCAAAAGCACCCAGACTGGAGATGAGTGGGTGAGTGGAACTGTGTAAACTGTAAAAGAAAGCTGTTTTGGCGAAAAGATGCGTGAGGGAGAAAAATTTAATCAAAGGACTTCAAAAAGCGAAACGCTCTGTAGCCAAAGAAAAACTGTACAACTTTATTGAGAAATATCAATTGGACCTCACCTAAAACTAACAACTCCCAGCAGGATATTCATGTCAAAAAACAAATGCATGGCCCTTCGACTACCAAGGAGAGCAAATGTTGTCCCATGAAGACAAAGTAACCTTTAGCAACAGGTAAGTGAGGCTTGTTTTTAAAGGTGAAATCTACAAGGAAATTCATAAATAGATCAGGGCAGAAAGAAGTATACACTGCTATGCAAAATCTCTTCCCTGATCAATGTCTGAAAACATAGATGTCATCACTTGGTACCTCTTGCCTTTTGAAACCTGTAAAAAGCTCTGAAAGCCTTCAATATTCAGAATGAAGCTGATGCACACTATATATGGTCACATTCAAGTTTTGTAGCATATGAACAACCAATGAAGTGGTGCTTGCCAGAACTCCAGTACCGCATTCATTGAGCCACAGATGACTGTGGCATTCATGTTTGTTATGCAAGCAGCACTTGTTTACTACAAAAGTAAGCTCCTATGTATCATGCCAAGGTGCAAACAAAATTACCACATTGTAAGGAGGGTGCAAAGTATTAGCAAAAAGACAAGAGAAAGAAAAATATCAAACATAAAAATAGGAAAACAAAGCAAATTAATAAGAATTACAGGTTTTGCTAGGATTCACTCACCGATAGTATGATATCACCCTCACATCAGCCTTGACCTGTTTGTGGCCAATAGGCTTCTTTTTCTTTGACTACTTGGCCTGAACTGTGTGCCAAGCTTTTTCAATTTGTTGAGCCTGGATAAATTCAATGAAAAAAAAAAAAAAATCAATGGCTAAGTTGACACAAAGAACAGACAAATAGTCAAATTTGGAGCATGTCTCAAATTTCTCAAGTTGAAGGGTGTTTGTGCTAGCCATCAAAAAGAAGAGACTGACTTAATGAGAATGATGATTGACACAATATAAGAAGAAGATGTGAAATTTCTTGATGGTGAGCCCAAATTTCAAATCTTTTGCCTTTGGAAATTCCAGCAATTGGAGGAAATAACCTTCCAAGATTGTCTGGACCTTGGAGCTTTCACCTGTAAGAAGCAGGATGGGGGAAAACTTTGTAACCTTACCATTTTTCTTGTGAGGGGTGAGTTGGCTAAACCTCACTTGGAAATAGAACCAGGAAGTTTTTCAAAGAGTGATCAGAGTCAGCAATGAAAGATTGCTAGTCTGGGTGTAAAGGGGGAGTAGTGTCATGAGACAAAGGAGTGTCACAGGGCTGTTACACACAGGTTCATTGCACTGTACTCAGGGACAGTGGGAGATCAGAGACTTTCCTCTTCCCTATACTGAAACTTGTGTTATAGATCATAGCAGATACAGAAGCCTAAGGACCAGAACCTGTGTCCCTATCTCTCAATACTCTCTTTCCCATGCCAACTGGTACAAAGGGAATAATGTAGAACTACAAAAAGAACCAAAGATGAGATTAGCAGGTGTCAGCCCTGAGGACTGCAGGACAGTCCCATAGGCTGAAAGAAGTCATGTACATACATGATAACCAGGAGGAATATGTGTTATACCCAGTGTAACACATGTATTACATGTGTAATAAGTGATGTACACATGTGATGAGTAGTGTAACATATGTATTACATATCCTGACTGGTACTCTCAGGTGTTACCCTATGTCCTTATAGGGTATGGTTTACACCATGTGACCCTCAGGTCACAACAAACTCTTCCTCTTTTTGCTGGTTGCATCTGCATCTGAGCATTAGGTTATGAGCCCAGAGCTCCAACTGCAGCACTGCCAAGATATTTGTATCGGATGGGCCTATCCGATGTTCTATCACCCCGAGATATGCGATGCAGTGTCAGTAGGATTAGGTGCGATGGAATTACACTGCAATATGGTGTCAGAGCATTAGATACCGATAGTAATTCC
>MU167324.1:76464-87907 GCA_015951145.1 Cronartium quercuum f. sp. fusiforme G11
CATATCTTGGGGTGATAGAACATCGGATAGGCCCATCCGATACAAATATCTTGGCAGTGTCAGTACTTGGGGGATTCCCAGTACTCCCAGCACTAATTATCTGAAAGGGGTCCCAGTCCCCTTTCCCTCTCAGCCTTGCTCTGTCAAGTAGCTTATAGAAGCAACCCCTAACATCAAGGCAGCCAAGTAAAGGCTTTACCTGGAAGGACTAAGCCCTTGGCTCTTCCTTCCCAGACTTTCTAGCCAGGAGGTAGCCTGACAATAGCCACCTCCTGACATTCAACAAATGTAAAAGGACTATGTCAATTCTGAGACATTGTGCTCAAGATGTTGGTCTGGTATCATTCTGACAATATTACCAAAAGTGCTCAGCAACAGGTCTAACATTTGAGTTCAACTTGGCCAATGAATATTTTTGCTTGACCAAAGGGGGATAGATGTGACAATTTATCATGATTTTTAACATGACCCTTCTCTGCCCTTCCAGGCCCAAACATTGTAAACATCTCTCCTCTTCCTCAAATACCTTCCTGGCAACTTTTGTACACTGTTGTAGGTTGGGGTCTGGGTGGAGACCAGCTACTGCTCACTGGTGCCCATGAGGGGTTCTTATGCATATCTATGTACATTGCAGTATGAGGGAAAGGGGATACAAGATGTGGGCAGTTCTAGCTCTGAATCCCTTCCTTTCCCTGTGACATGTATGTGTGTAGGTTTCACCTGATAGCCTTCCTGGCTCATAACATACACCCTTGAAATTTCAGAAGTCAAATTTAATCCCACTTGAAAATTTCTTTTTAAATTTTGAAACACTTCAAATTGGCACCATCTTCTCTTTTTTCCTAAACAATTCTCAGGGCTACCTTGCAATCAAATCCATTGTAGTGATTAATACTTCTACATACATGGAGACCTTCTCTCTTTTGTGCAAACAGAGACTATGCATCAGATTTTGCCAGGAGCTCAAACTGTGTCTCTTTGGGACAACTCAAGGCTTATGTACTGAGAGTGCTAAGTGCTGTGGTGTGCCAAAATGGTCAAAGAGTATAGTAGTGGACTTACTGAAGATCCAGCACGAGTTTGGGGGATAGTACATTATTATTACATTATAGTACAACCCATACATTTGTAATTTTCATCATGGAACCTTTTAAATAGTACTACCCATTTTTTGTGATTTTTGACACTTCTAGACCCATTATCCACATTAAATATTTACAGCACATCAAAATGCTTTGCAGATTCGAATTCTTCACTGAATTTCGAGTTTTTTGGCCCATTCAGAATTTTTATAACTACCTTACTTTAGTTTATAATATTTCTCACAAATATTCAGGGGTAATGGCAGGTTTAAAGACTTAAGTATACATAACAGAAGGCTTAAGGGTCTTAAAACTTGAAACAATCCTTATGAGCGGATTTTTAGAGCTATGAAATCATAAGTTGGACCAGTGCTGGGGACCAGTGATATCATCCCCTAGTAAATTTTTTAACTCCATGGGATCACTAGTTTGGGAGGAAATCAAGTTTAAAGTTCCCAATCCTGAGTTTTTTGGTGGACTTAAAGGTTCCTGGGTGAAGTTATGGCATGGAAGAGGTTCGTGGTAAAAGGAATAGTGGCAGGGGGTCTTAGTCTAGGAGTTACATAGGAAATAAGGGGCTTAAAGCCTAGGGGTCAGGGATTAATAAGAAGGGTGTATTACATTTAGGGAATAAGGGTGAGGTAATTGTGCCAGATGGCCAGGGCTATAGTGGATGAAAACCGTGGATCTGAGGAAGAAATGGTCAGCAGAATGACATTCACTGCCAAGATATTTGTATCGGATGGGCCTATCCGATGTTCTATCACCCCAAGATATGCGATGCAGTGTCAGTAGGATTAGGTGCGATGGAATTACTATCGGTATCTAATGCTCTGACACCATATTGCAGTGTAATTCCATCGCACCTAATCCTACTGACACTGCATCGCATATCTCGGGGTGATAGAACATCGGATAGGCCCATCCGATACAAATATCTTGGCAGTGATTGGGACAGCATTGGGTGGATTAGTAAAGGGGGTGTCATTATTATAAGGGATTTTGTCGAAAATAGGTATGAAAAGTCACACTGCCAAGATATTTGTATCGGATGGGCCTATCCGATGTTCTATCACCCTGAGATATGCGATGCAGTGTCAGTAGGATTAGGTGTGATGGAATTACACTGCAATATGGTGTCAGAGCATTAGATACCGATAGTAATTCCATCGCACCTAATCCTACTGACACTGCATCGCATATCTTGGGGTGATAGAACATCGGATAGGCCCATCCGATACAAATATCTTGGCAGTGTCAGCATTGGGCCAGTTTCTTTAATATTGGAGATATCCCTTTGGTCCAAAGGGGAAATTTGTTCATTGGAAGGTGTACTTCCTGGGAAAAATTTGAAATCATGATGGATGCAAGTGGTTTAGGAGCTGTGCAAGGTGGGAGGATGGATTGAATTTTGAGTTTTTTTTCTATGAGGTATTTCTGCTAATTGTATTTGGCCCACAGTAAGACTTGAATGAGATAGCACCTTTATTTTGAAGAATACAGTGAGATTTTTGAGCTGCTGAGAAGCTTCAGGAAACTCTTTTTCCACTTCCAACAATAATTACTAGGACAAGCTTGCTGGACCAAGAAAAACTAGGAGAAACCTTGTGTGAGAATTTTTATAAAAAAGTATATCCTAGTAGGCTCTGTTAGCAGTGCTTGGTACAATACAAGACAGTATGTTTTTGTTTGACAGCCTCTTCCTGCCATCTCCCATTAGTTTCAAGGAATGGTGTGTGATGTAAGTAGTTTATATGTGCTGCTTCATCCAGCAAAAAGTATATGGGCAATACATACAAGTAATTTAGACATATATATACCTAAGACATATAGATATATGTGTCTTGGAGATTGGCCTTTGGTAAACCAACTTTTGGACAATATGTCCGGACATATATATTTACTTTTACATGTAGGAATACATCTCTTCGGATACCTTTGGATAACCTCTCCACCCACCCTCATTCACCTTCTGGCACATCCACTCCCTTGACCTCGGCTTCAATCCCACTACCTCATTCCCTCGACCTCTACCTTGACCCCGCTACTTCACCCCCTCCTTGGACTTTGAGTGAGTGAAGGTGGACTAATTGTTGAGTCGATTGAGTTTGGAGAGGGGTGGCTGGTGTAACGCACCAGGGAGGAAAGAACTGACGTCGTTGGATGTTGTTGGCTCGATGGGTGGGTGGATCAATGGTGGTTCGCACCGGTCTTGAGAGAGACACCGATGCCTGGTCACCGGGTCTATCCCGATCCCGAGACCCACGATCACCCGGCATATCCGGTTGGTATATATTTTATCCAACTTTTGCCGAAGGCTCAAGCCATATGTATCTGTGACAGATATATATCTATATGTCTGTTGGACAGATACAGGTTTATATCTGTCACAGATATACATGGATTTTTTTGCCGAACGAACCATACTGTACCGTATCACAAGCCTAAGTGTGTAGCGGGTCGGTTCGGTCAGCCCGATCGGCCCTGATGGAAGCCTGATTCGGCAATCGGTCATTTCTGGTCAGACTGAGGTGTGCCATTTTATTTTTTGAGCCCAGGCTGGACGTTCAAGGAATTCTCCCCAGCTATCAGAGATCTCGGATCCATCAGGTCGCAATACAACCTATTGTAAGGCTATCAAACTGATTTTCCAAGAGTGTCGTCTTCTTACAATTCGATGGACGCCGGCGAAGTGATGAGGGTGGTTCCCAATCCTGAGGACGCAAACAGTCGCAATTATTCATCGGCAGATGCTTACCAGAAAGCCATGATCTTGAACCTCATTTACCATGTTAGTCGATTTAATCGAAAGCTTTATTGACCAATCTCGCCGTTCAGGACCATCGATGAAAACTGCAATGATTGAAATTTTGACACAATACTGGTCTTCATCAGCTCGAACAATCTTTTTACGCCACTTGTTATTTATCTTACTTACTCGATGGAATGACCGTCATCTGTCTTGAGTCTGGTCTCTTCAATCTCGACTTTTTGAAAAAAGTTTGATTCACAACCTGAACTGATTTATTTTCGCTTGTTCCTCTTTTAGTCTTGGTTCGAACGTTATCCGAAGTCCAATTTTCACAACCTAAACAGATTCAACCCGATCGATCGTTACGATTCTTTACCATTCTCTCGCTCACTATCTCAATCTCAACTTTCTTACATCACCTTTTCGTACCCTCAAATCCATCTGGCGTCTTTCTAGACTTCATAGGCTCATCTCAGTCTCATCGTAGGTGATCTAGGACCAACTAACCCCGTTGAACTGTTCTTACTCAAGTCCCGATTTCTTGTCGGGTTTTCATCATTGTTTTGATCAACAGGTTGGAGTCAAGGACTTCGCACATTGGCCCTTGTTGTCTTTGATTTTCTCAGTTGTTCACTCCAGCTTTTACACGTACTTCTCACCTTCACCCAATCTCATCAGATCCCACTCGATTCCGTCCTACTCTTTCCTACTGTCCCTAGTACCAACTCATCCACTCGACATCATCAATCTCGTACGTATCCTAAATCTTGTTGACTATCAAAGCCATCCCATTGTCCCCAACGGACCACCCTACTCCATCAACCAATCTTGATTGTTGTTCGGCCTCGTCACAAGAGGGTAAAGACCAAATATTGACCCATCATCTTCTTTCAAGCAGCATGCAATAGTCCTACTACCGTTCATCCAGAAGATCAAGATCGGCTCGAAGAGGGCCAACATCATCAATACCTTGATCCATCAGATTCAGGCTCACTTTTTACTCTTGAGCTTCGAAATTTTTTCACTATCCTCCTAACCACTCAAATCCCACAACCTTCGCCACCCCTTCATAGCTCACCGTCTTCTGTGGCTTCTCTACCACTGGATAACCATGATGAGTCTATTACAGTCACCGCTGATGCTTCTCGGCCTCAACCTCAACCTTCTGTCCCATAATGACTTTTTCATATTAATTGGCCTTTTCTCTACATAGTTTATTGAGTTCTTCGGGATCACCTTGGCATCTTTTTGTAAACTATGTAACCGTTATTGCTTATTCTATAAACTCATCATCTGATTACAGTACTTTAGATCATTTTTGAGCTACTGCTCATATTCTCATTGGAAGCCAGCAACTTTCTAAACTAAGTGTCTCCAATGTATAATAGGAAGTTGATGTTATGTACCACAATCATTTGATTCAAGAATAAGTATGAAACCATAATTGGTTTTTGTTATATTTTCCAATGTATTCATGCCCCTCCTAAAAAAGAAACTCTAAATCGAACCAGAGAAGGTTGGCCTTCGAGAGTTGGCAATTGGTCATAAAACTATTGGCTGGTCGATTACATCCTGAATAAATTTCTCAATCTGCTGAAACGGTTTATCTGTTTCGTCAAAGCAATGTCAAACTTGAATGGACGGAGACTCATGCTGTGCAGGTTCTAAGAAGGAAATCCCAGAGCAGTAATGAAAAAGTAGCTGATGTTCACTGTGCGCAAGAGCAACCAACATCAAAAACAACTCAAAGTAGATGAATGTCTTTTGAACGAAATGAGGTAAACTATATTACATAGTCAGGTAGAAATATAATGTACTGTTGGTTTGATACTAAATGAGAGACAAACAAAGGACTAAACCCCTTAACTGTCACAGCATAAAAATAAGTCTCGAAACCTGGCTTTGTTTGTATAACATGTTTCAAACCCCTAAACAAGTGCACAGACATCCTTTAAATGTCTGAAATGAACGTTGATTCCTAAAGCAAGTAAAGAAAAAAAAAAAGAAAAACAGATTTGGTCAGCGTCGCGATGATCGACCATAGGTGAGGGAACAACAACAAACATTGAAAACATAACCATCGACTGTGATCTTCTTTGTTCCGTCACCCTCTCCTGACGGAAACTCGACGTTTGCTTCGACCCTATTCATCCACTGAGAAGCATCCCAAAGTCAATCCAATATCTTACTGGTTCATATATGAAGACCTAGGCAGTAGATGAGAAAGACTAACGGTGTAGATGTAAGGTCGAGCGCCAGCAACTGCAGCGACGAGCTTCTTGACCAAATAAGGAATGTGTGCCATCACGTCCACTTTCTCGATCAAGCCCTTGGTCGTATACCCACCTGCGCTCGTGACGGGTTGTAGATCGAGCTTCAGCTCTGCGCCCGTCATTACTTCACTCGAACCTATCGCCAGACCCTTCCACTCAAACCCGAGACCGGCTGGCGCATGGTAACCAGTCTCAGGGTCATGCGTAAGCGGTCCCTCGTGGACAGCCTTAGCGCCAGGTGATCCCACAACCGCCACCAGTTTATCGTTTGCCACCACGCTCCCGATGGTAATAGTCTGTGCAGGGCCGTAATACGAACCAGGAACGGTTGTGAACTCCATCATGGT
Source organism: Cronartium quercuum f. sp. fusiforme G11 (assembly GCA_015951145.1). Taxonomy (NCBI): domain Eukaryota; kingdom Fungi; phylum Basidiomycota; class Pucciniomycetes; order Pucciniales; family Coleosporiaceae; genus Cronartium; species Cronartium quercuum. Next base: position 82,919 of record MU167324.1, read on the forward strand.
TAAACTCACACCTGGGTCTGGTTCACCATTTGCAGGTGGAAGGGATTGAAAGTTACAAAAATTCCAGCGAGAAGCGATAAGGTTCGGTCGCATGCCTTGAATGGCGTGAACGAACATCGCTCGACCTGATTCGAGTGAGACGCTTTCTTGGTTCGGAAGTTTGATAAAGCCAGTGAGCGAACAACGAGGCCAGAAGCGGTGGACCATGTAACCATCAGCTCCGCCACTTGAGTCAGGCTTAGGGCCTGAACCCGGTTTCGAGCCCGTCGGTAATCCAAAGTACGTGAATCCACCCTGAGGTCCAGTACCGAGCTTCCAGCCTGGTACGTTAGGGAGTCGGGTGACGGTGAAGACGAGCTCAACGCCTCCGTCATGTTTACCACTGATGTGATAAGTATCGGGGCGCGCAGGATCGAGCAGGATGGAGAACTGATCGGACTTGCAAGAGCGACGGTCATAGGAGATTTTGGGACCAGAGGGGGAGGGAGCAGTAGGAGCGGGCTTGAAGTTGGTGACGTTGGTAGACTTGAAGATGTGAATATTGGTAGTTGGATCATAATAACGGAATGTGAATTGGATCTGAGGATACCAAAGGCTATTGGAAATAGAAAGATGGATTGATTGATCAACCTCGTAAGCGACTCATGTGAACAAGGTCTTAAGAGACAAGGTGAGACGAACCCAATACCAGAATGGATCACCTGACACATTGCCAACCTACCCTCAGGTAGGGTAAGATAAAACGTCTGAGTCTCCGCCACAAAGCCTGAGGATTGAGCTAGCCAGGCCGTGTCCTATTAGACGGAAAGGTCGCATTGAGTCCCTATAGTAACGATTAGATGAGCATGACAGAATGCTGACCTCATCTGTGAGCGGGCCGAAGAGAGCCTGGGGAGGATAGCGGGAGGTGACAGGGCTGACGGTCTTCAGTGACTTTTGGCTTTGGGGAAGGGTAGGGGATGTATTGGATGAGGATGAGGGCGGTGGTTGGACTGAGAACCAGGAAGACATGATGATGTGGAAGGACAGTGGCGAACGAGGGGAAAGCAGAGGAAATAAGATATGGCTCCCGGTTCAACTGTGGAAGACTCCCATCGAGATCCAAACAAGGCCCCGTGCATCGGCAGGCGGATAATCCGAACCAGCGGTCCACCCCTACGCCACAGGGGCAATTGGACCGGCCCAAGACGGTTGAATGCCCACGATCTCAGGTCGTTGACCAACCATGGCGTCTCGACCGTCCCCAAAAGGACACAAGGATGGACCATATGAGGATGGTCAACGCCATTTCATCCTCATATCGACCTCGTGTCAATATGATATTCATATCCAGTTGATCTCATACCGATATTTGAGCTCACCAGCCAGATCGGTCGGGGCTCGATTCTGCTCGCTCACGGCCATTCAGGCTTGTATCGAGGGCGGCTCGGGAGGGCCAGGAAAACTTATTGAATGGCTGTTCGCTAGCTTCTAATCGCTCTTGCACCGAGCCAGGCAGTTGAGGTTAGCTCAAAATGAACGTCCCGAGGCTGGAATGTCCGACCGGACCCGGGTTGACAAAGCCAATGAACAAAGGGTAAATTAATTTATAGGCTCTTGCTTTGGAAAATTCAGGAACCAATTCAGATTCTGTTAAAACCCCTACATCATGACTTCGCTAAGGGTGGCTAGATCATAAAGAATGAGAGGCAACTTCGAAATTTGACACTGCCCATAACATTTATCGGAAAATCGGAGAGGCTAAAATTCTCCGCAAGAAGCAGACGATCATTATTTTACTTAGCCCCAAGCTAAGTTAACAAATAAGAAACATGCAGGAATGTGATTTTGCTCCCAGGCCACGAATTTGAACCTTTGGATATCCCATTGATTATGTATGTTATTCAAAAGGTAAAAGGGTATCAACTCTGGCCTTTTGGCTGAGGATCTGATAAAAGAGTTGTTACTGAAATTGTATACAGCTGAACAGCAGTGGCAAGAGATGGTAAATGGCCAACTCAATTTGAAGAGAAACACTATTGGTGACTCATGAGAGGGGGTTAGAAGTTCTGACGACCGCAACGGGGTGGAAGTTACCGGCTGAATTTGAGACAGCTGCGGCTGGAGCAGTTTGTGGGTTTAATGGACTTAGAGATATGGTTTGAGTCTTTTTTGTAGGGCTTGGATGTCTGTGATCTGTTGGATTGGATAGGTAGTTAGACACCTTCTGATGGAATGTCAATTAAAGAGTGATTTTTTGTTGTTGTACTGAAAAAAGAATGTGTTTACTTTGAATATTAAGATAATGTGTAATTGAATCCAACGACTTTACATTAGGTTGATATTTTTGGATTTTGTTCTGGTGATCACAGTGGACTCGACAATATGACTAATCTAACACCTCAAAACATGACATCAATTCCAAAGTGCTCCATTCAATACTCATAATTTTTTTGCCTAGTTGAATATAGCCTCAAAAAAAAAGATATTTGACTATTTACTGTTTAGCACAACTTTCATTGAATTAATGCAATGCCATAAGCGGGAAAATAAATGTGAATAGTCTTATTCTTGGGTTTTATAATTAAAACATTGTTTTGTCTTTATTTTCAATTGCTTGGAGTGAATTTTACTTTGATACTTTTTATGAAACACAAATTCATAAGATCTTTCAAGATATAAGTTCTATGTGGGTAGTTGAGGAGAATACCCATTACTTGTCAGGAACCTGACCCTGGCCCTACACCCTAGACTTCTCACCAGTATTTATTTATTTTTTTTGTGCAAAGACTCAATTCAAACTCCATGATGACTTCATTGTGGTGGTAACTCATCAGTCTCTTTGTTGAGCACCAAAGAGTATTTTCTGATATATTATCATCAACACTTAGATTTCCATTGACCCTTCTTTTTTTTATCACATGCTTATGTATGCTTGAATCTAGCTTGTTTAGATAGTGCCCAGACTTTAACTGAATACATTGACAGACACCCACCCCTGTCTTACCTACACCTGTTGAGCTCTAGCCCTAAACTGGGCCTTTGTCCCTTTCCAACCTCATCATGAGGTTTGAAATGGTCAGTCTTTTGTCAGGGAATTTGTTTCATCACATTCATCCCTAGACTTCTTCTCTAAACATTTTTTGTGTCTTGAGTGCTTGGTTTTCTCATGTGATACCTTGTGGTGTGTGGATAGAGGAGGACCAATATATTGGTTTTGATAAAATATCCTCAAGGTGATTGAGAGTTTGTCACATCTGAGGTTTTCTCACTCCATTTTAAAGTGCATTGGGAGATTTGTATACATGGAATTTGAGCAGTACATCAAGTGTAGTAGCTGTTCTTATCAGTGCAATTACTGGTATTGGGTTCATTGAACCAATCACCCAATTACTCTACTCTTTGTGAAACCCTTGATTCCGCTCCCTGAATTACCAGCACAGTCAAGACAATGGCCTTGGGCTTACACTACTGCTCCTGAGCTGTCAGGAAAGACTTTTTTTTTGTTTTATATATATATATATATATTCATCTTGAACAACATGATATCCACAATGCCCCAACTGAAAAAGCAATCTAGAGCAAAACCAATTTACAAGTTGTGAACTGTCTCACCTAACCAAACTATTTGTGTCCAGAGAAAGTTTGGACAAGCTATTTTATGGTAATGAATTTCTTGAAGTTTTTGTATTTACTGGCTTTGTATAAAACAATGTCCGGAAAAAAAAAAGTGTGTGAGGTTTAAACCCACTTTTGAGCCAAAACCTACACCACAGGGGCAATTGGACCAGCCCAAGACAGTCAATTGCCAGTGACCTCAGGTTCACTGCCAAGATATTTGCATCGCATGGAAGCTTGCTATGTAACATAGCATGTCTTCATGTGATACTATGGACCATTTTTCAAGGTCCCTACCTTGGCAAATAGACCTATTGCATCGCATCTCAGCCTGCTATGTGACATAGCATGCTTCTATGCAATGCAATTTTCTTGGTGATGCATAAGTGATTTTCCTGGAAAAAAAATGATTGGATCTCTGAAGAGACCTTCAGAAGGTTTCAAACTGACTATTGGCTAGTACAGCCAATAATAATATAATAATAATAATAATAAAATGAAATGAAAGGTTTAACTTTACACTCAAGTTTTAAACACCATCTGGCAGGACTAAAATTATAATCTTGCTTAATCATACTAACTGTAAATTAGAAAAAAAAAATGGTAGTGATACACTGTTATGAATCTCTTAGCTAGAAAATTTTATGTCAGATGTTGGAATGAGTCTGGTTGATAAACATCAGCAGAAAAAAAAAAAATGGCCATCCTTCTAAGTGATGTACTTGTAAGGGTGGCCACACAAGTAAGATTACTTACCACCTATGCCCTCCCCTCCCCCCGCCCCCCCAAAAAAAAACATCTTCATGAAATGTGCTAATGATCAAGGCACTTTTATTTCTATTTTTTTTTATTCAACCAAGCTTTTTGATTGATGACTGGTCCAACATTATTTCTGATTAGCCATTGGCCTCATAAACCTTAGCATCATCAAGACAGTCTATGTATGATCATACAAAGACACAAGTTGATTAGCTAGGGATTATCTTCAATTCTAATTGGAAATTCAATTGGACACCAGATCTCATAATTGAACTAAGCATAATACACTTCTTCTCCTTATTCCTAATACAGAGGACAGACATGAGCCTTGCTAACTTGAGACTGTCAGCCTAGCTCTAAAGAAAAGTGTATAAAATCATGAAATTCTAGCTAGATACTAAGGTAGTTATTTTATTTTATTGTGGATATGTTCACAAATTAATTAGTCAAGCCTTATCTGAATATATCAGGCTTTGACAGAAGTCAAAATATGTTTGCACTTCTCTTCACTGACTCTTATTGGCTGTGGCAATCACTCTATGGTGAGATTTCAGTATACAACAATTGTGTAACAGGGATTGATTAACCCAAAATGGAGTATATAAAGTTATAGAGTGTCCAAGTAGTTAGTAC
>MU167324.1:99122-120185 GCA_015951145.1 Cronartium quercuum f. sp. fusiforme G11
TATTTGAAGAAAAACAGCCTCCATTTGTTGGAAAGGAAGGAAGATAATGATAATCAGAAGAATTTCAAACTAATGATTAGAGACTACAGAAAATGGATCAATACACACAAGGTAGGCATAGCAAGACTTCTCAAGAAATCCCATATGTTTCAAAAGCTGTTGGTTGGAATTGGTTGGCTGTTCAGCACCAGGAAACTTGATGATCTGTTTGAGAGTTCATATTGGCTCCTTCAGAGTCTAACATGGTCAGAGAGAGAGAGAGAGAGAATGAACAGGCAAGAAACACTCACAAGTAAAGTTAGATTGTTTATCTTTGGGAGTGGGTCCAATATTGTGCCCCATTTACAATGGTTGCAAGCATTCCTGAGGAGCTATGTAAGGGGAGAAAAGTAGTCAGTGAGAGCCTGCTGATAAAGGAAGAGTAGAGGTTGACTTTGTTAAGGTACCTGGCTCAGGTCAGTGGTCTTTCTCTCCTCTGCTGTCTCACTTGGCAGTCCGGATCCAAATGATGAGGGATTGGTCCGTTGAGCGAGATCACAACTTTACGCGTTTCCCCTTAACCTAACTCTTAACCCAACGTCTAACCTAGTGCTATGTCGCTGACGTGATGACACCTCCCTACACCCATGGCCTCGGGCCATAACAGACTTGAGCTGATAGGCCAAGAGACGGTATTCCGACCAGCGATGTCGACCGTCTGAAGGCCGGCTCAGTGAACCAACGCCAAAGACGGTCGATTGCCGGTCTGAAGGCGCTCTATCGATGGCCTATCAGGTCATCAATCGACCGTCGAGAAGCATGTCTCTCGACAGGACTGTTACTGGTCGAGAGCCCAGCTTTTGACCAGCTCTCGACGGTTTTAGTCGACCGTCGAGAATCTGGTCTCTCGACAGGACTTTTCCTGGTCAAAAGCTGGGCTTTTGGCGAGCATTCGACTGTATAGCGACCCGACCTATTTGAGACGGTCTGTCGCTCAAAAAGCCCCCCGTGGTGTGACAAGGGTGGGCTTGAGTCCTTGGGCCACCACTCCCCAGACACTAAGGCACTGGATTTGAAAGGGACTCTGAGGTGATTTCAAACATGACACCGTGTGCTCTCGTCGACGAGTCACCTTCATATGGACAGGGTGTAGACGATAGGATATTGAGGATTGAAACCGACTCTTTTCTAGCGGATACTATGAACTGCTGCAAACAGCCAGGTTGAATCAACCTTTTCCACTTACTTTCGGACATCCTCTTTCCAAGCATCAAGCGATATAGTCATGCACTACCATCAGAATCCTATTCCATTAATAATATCTTGTCTCCATCTTTGTATAATATGGTGACCTGACACCCTATCATTCACTTGAGATGTTACAACCAATTGAAATATGATATATGAGAGCATGGGTAGAGGTCAATTGATCAATGTAACTCCTACGTATAACACGGTCCAATCAGATAAAAACAACATGACCCAATTCAAAAATAAGTGAAAAATGGTATCAGGTGTGCAGATTATATGGTACTTATTGATGGATAATGATCGTCCGCGAGGTGAGTTCAATAAGCGTATTTGAAATCTGGATGTTGATCTCCAAGTTCATGCCAAGCACGAATGTTCTCCGTGTGACTGATCTGCGGATCAGCCAAATTTAATTGATAGTTCTGTAAAAGTTTATCCCGTCTAGTCTTTTTCCGAACATTAGCATATCGAAGCCAGCACAAGTTTAAGATAGCAAAAACCACAGTTCCAACAGAGCTGCGGATGAGTTGTAAGAGGAAAAAAAAAAAAGGTAAATACAAATTTTTGAATTATGATAAAGATCATTTGACAAATGATTGAAAGGTATTGCAAGCTGCTCACAAGGTCATGTTGATGATAGTCGCCATACGATATTCTGGGCCATCTCGCTTAGGGAACATCTGCAATGTGATGAGAAGACGAGAACTGTTAAGGAAAGTAACACAACAAATTATACATGTCTTATATCATAGAAATTACCCAAGTACTGAGCACTCCGCCGAGATTTGTAGCAACAAATCCGAGAGCAATCGAAACAGCTTTGCGGTAATGACAAAAGCTATTGTTGGCTTGCCAGGCAGACAATGGGGGTGGGATTGAGTAGACGCCTGCAACCGACAGAAAAAGCGAACCATATTTGAGCTTGTGTTGATTTGGTTTAGAGCAAAAGAACATGATAAAGCCGATCAACTGTTATTTTTGTTTGACATTCACAGATCAATTTTCATTGTGGGTCAATGGCGATGTAAACAAGACGTTCGAATGGATTAGCTTTCACTAAACTTTTGGAGCTTGGATAGCAAAACTCATGAAAAACATGCCCACCGCGATAACAGCACATCCACATGCGGTAATCCCTCTAGCTCGATAGCGATCTGAAAGATAAGCGGTGGCCAACATCACTGATGGTTGAAGCAGAAAAAAATGGTCATTCAACACAATACTTTTCAAACAAAAAGGGGCAAAGAAAAAAGATGGGTCCTACCGACAAAGGCTGACGCGAACGGAGGGACACTCATGAGCTGAGTCCGAGATGTACTGTAGCCCAGCTACATATCATTATGACAGAGTAAGCTTGACATCATACGGTACCTTTTTACAACAAGACAAGGCCTTACACTATTCACAACTGTACCAACAAAATGAAATTGAGATCAGTTTTACCCAGTGAAGTAGTAGATAGGACAGCATGATAGTAGTGGACATCACAGCCATGACTTCGGATTCTTGAATCCGAGGAGTCCTTTAGATTTTATTTCCCTCGGAACCGCTGTCCGAGTTATTCTCCGGCCACAATCATTCCATCGGAAAAACCTCTCGGGCAGCAGTTCCTACGGCAATCCCGTCCGAAAGATTCATGATGGCCGTGTAAGAATAAATGCACTCAACTTGTCGGTTGAAAATACGCCAAGCTATAAAGCGAAGTACCCGACATGAACAAAGCCACAAAATTCAGTTGCACATGTAGACTTTTGAATGACGCCAAAACTTCCGACCACGAAAATACTTCTTCGTTATCCATTGTTGTGGGTTGATCTTGTGCAAGACGCCGAAAGATGATTCTGAGAATATGACCCCAAAACAGGATACTCTAGGAAAAAATCAGCTCTTCGGTATTTGATCAAGATCCGATGGGCTTATAGGGAGAAAGATGTGGACCTTTTTTGTTCTGAATTCAGAAAACGGGCTGAAGCAGGAGTAGAAGGAATAATGAAATATCCCAAAACGCCACAGACAAAAGTAAAGAGGCCTTCAACCTTGAGGTATTAGCGCGCGGACCGAGAGAGATTAACAAGACTCTTATCATTCATATTGCGTGCAGTCAAAAGAAAAAAAATCACTTAGATTTGAAGGTTACTGACAATGAAGATCCATGCCCATCCAGGTCTACCGCCCACGCCATCTAGCCTGATCAGACCGTAGGCCAACAAACCTGAGAAAGCACCTGACAATGAGGCTGATGAGAAGAAAAGTGCGATACGTAGTTGTAATTCGCGACTGTTAAGCGGCTAGTATGTGTCAGACATCATTTGACTGACAAGCGAAAAATCACTTGAGGAGCTACAGTAAGCCTTCTCACCGCGTATAGAAATATGAAAGATACAGGACGATTCCCTGTGGAAAGAACATTTCAGTGTGGGTTTTTTGGGAGCATGTTGGACTCGAGGTACTAACTGGAAACATTCCACCTGTTATGCAAGACGGACAAGCACATATTTTACAAGTCAAGACTATACTTATTGAGTCTAATTGGCAGGCGAGTTACCTTCGACCAGACCAAGGAAGAACCTACAGAACACACAAATTAGATGGATGATCGTGGGCAATGCCGTATCTCCTACAATTTCGAGACATACTGACCGAGCCGCAACCAAGCCAGCATAGCTGGTAACTAGCCCTTGACAAGCAGTGATGATACCCCAGATTGCCACAATGGTTGGAAGAATAATGTGAGGTCCAATTTTCTTCAAAAAGAGGTTAGCCGGTATCTCTGCTGCCTGCGAAGTCGAAACACAAAGTGAGTGAAGGGGAGCATAAGACTGACAATGAAAAGCCTACAATATAGGGAATGTATGTCGTTGTTAGTGCCATAGAGTACTGAAACTCAGACAGCCCGAGCCCTTTCTGAAGGCCTGCGACTCGTGCATTGCCTGAACCCCCAAACCACACATTACATACCATCAGTGGAGGCAGAAGATGACGGCAACAGGGCGGCTTATTAATATGACATACCTAGATTGGCACGATCTAGAAAGCTCAAGAAATAAAATAACGACACAATCGGTATCACCCTGTGTTTGATACATATCAGTCGCCCCAAAAGCGCCCCTCAATCAGTCTCGTCATTTGGACGATGTAAGGTAAGAAAATGTCGGATAATGCCCCAAATTTGGACTGACGCCAGGTCCAATCTCCAAACTGCTTCCCGTTCCGCCAGGACGTCCGACTACATATGAAGCGAGTGATTGAACCGACATCATGTTAAACATGGAAGACAGGGTCATGAACTTTGGCAAAGCGATTGGTGTGGTATGGATTTACCGGATCCGTACTCTCAGAGTTAGAGTCGTCCTTTGTGTAGTGTGCCTCGTTGGGTCCTTTGCGATCACCACCACCAGCGGAATTGGGGCGAAAGATTGCCATAGCGCAGGTTCGGTGATAAAGATGATGGACGTTGGCGGATGTCAGGAATGGCACAATACTGAGTTGCATGACAACCAAGATTTATAGCCATCGTTAGCTTTAGCTTCGGTACTACTCACAGTGTCCGTGGCACACACCCCCCTGTCGGGAGTAAGGGGTGGTACGCCTCCAATGTGACTGTATCATATAACTATAGAAGTGCGGCCTAATTGTACAAATACGGACAAGCAAATTCCTGGAACAGTTTGAAGCTGTCTGACTCTCACCCCCCGGCAGATTGCTCGGAGGTTTTAAAGCCGAGCAGCTTGCGCCAAAATTGTTTTGCTTTAGAATTCTGGAAACCTCAAACCTTGAGTCCGTTTGGATATCATTGCAACTGGCAGCTAATCCTTTTGTTGCGGCTTGTTGCTTGATCGTTGATTAACTTGGGAATTACCGTATTCTTGCGAAATTACTACTTTGTGACTGATCACTTACTAACTGGCATTCAATTGCTCATGTAGGGCACTGTTACATCGATACGGGATGATCATGGCCTTTTTACATCTACACAAAAAAATATTGCAAGTTCTTGGTCAAAACAAGTGGATTTTAATGCAAAGTCATCCTGAGCATTGTTTTGTAGCCTCTAGGGCGCAAAACTGCAAGTGGTCAGAGGAGCTTTACCCACAGCTATCTTCCTAACCTTGACAGATCCAGATCAGGTTGGTAGATGTAATAATTTTGTAACTGATGGTCTCGGGTTCAATATCAAAACTTTCCTGGTCCCAAGTTAATAAATTTCCTCATTCGACATTTAACTGGGTAGGAATCAATGGCCACCAAGTACTCGTACAAATGACTCCTGTTGACACTTACAACTCCCAAGCCACCCCTGCAGAGGTGAACAAGGTGAATTACACGCTACGATGAATCACGTAGCATATTTCTAAACTTGCTTTGATTTTCAGGCAATCACCAATCACAAAGACCTTGAATCATCTGACAAGAGCTTGTAAGTTTACTCATTGTTGTCTGACTGTTAAGTATCTGTCTGACTCCTTTGTAGACTGGTGTTTGGAAATGGCGATGGAGGTGGTGGGGTAAGTTGGATTGGGTCGTCTACATTTCCAAATCTGCCCGTGTCTTGATGTCCACTGGGCAATACTTACAATGTTGTCGATTCAGCCACTTGCCCCAATGCTTGAAAGCCTGCGAAGGGTCAGGGCTGCCGCAAACCATACGCCAGAGGCAGGAATTCCGAAACACATTGGGTCGTGTAAGTGGGTTTCACTTTTCGATGCATGTCCCCAATGTCAAAGTTTTTACGGGGTTTTGAAAGTGGAATGCGTACTATAATTAGGTGGTTGAGCTTATTAAACGGCGGCTAACTTGTTACTTAGCCAACACGGACCAAGTGAAATGAAACGACCTAGGGAAAGCAAATTCATAATTGGTTTATCCACTTTGATTTACTGTATTGTATTATCAGGTCAGGTACCTCACTTGGTAGCATTGTCAATGAAAAAAAGAAAAACAAAACCCTTGCAGTAGAAAGTCTGATGATTCTTTCTATCTCTTCTATGCAGCAACAGTGATTACACTTCCTTTCATTCGAGATCCAAAAATTTCTGGTTACAGTGTTTTTGATACATCCTCAAAATGAAGGTACAAAGTCTGGTAATATTTTACAAGGCAGCTCTGATTATACACAACTCTGACCCTCCCAAAACAATCAAGAACAATACTATCCATTCAACAAAAAAAAAAGTTAAAACAAGTAAAGAATGCGAAAGAGATGGGAAACAACTGGAAATGCTTTTAGGAGGGGGTCATGTTACAAGACTTAAGTGAAGAGTTACAATAAGAATAATAAGAATGTAATAATCACTCCTTATCAAGACTTTCTGACAAGTTGATGAATTTGCTGGCACCGTTGAACTTGTCGAATGATGAGTGATCGGTGCTGGTTGGATTGTAGTGGGGACTTTTCCATCAAGAAATGACGATCCACAGATTTCAGTAAGAATTTTCTCTCGTTCTGAAGCTTTTGAGGAATTGATTGTTTCTGAATCTTTTTGGGACTTCATGGTCATTGCATCGTTGTATAAAAAATGCCCACATTCATTACAAACTGAAAACTATATTAGGGACAAAGCATAAAAGATGAAAGTGTATGTAAGCCCAGATAGTATCAAATCATCAGTGCTCTGATCAATAAATGAGAGGGCCAAATACCTTGTGAACACTAGTGAGGAAGGGGACTAGAGAAGAAAAACCGTCAATGAGGATGGTTTTGAGTGTGGTGATGGTCAGGTTCTGACCAATGGTGGTAAGCAGGGAAGTGACACAATAGCTTCCGTTGGACTTGTACTGTTCGCACACCATTCGACTTTAAATTGGATTTTGGTGTCAGTATAGAATAGAGAGATTTGACGATAGTAAATGTGTTTATATCTTTATAATTTGAATCCAGACTCACCGGAGAGGTAAGTAATTTTCTATCACACCTGATAAAACGACGACTGCAGAGGTACCAATTGTTAGTTCGCTAGCACATCCCTTCTCTAAAATTTTGACCCCAGTATTTATCACCGAGTCAGAGCATGGAGATGTGGGACAAATTTCTTCAACCCAAGCCTATGTATCAAAACACCCGATACAGAAATGATGATTGTATTCAGGAAAGAAAAAGAAAAAAAGAAAGAGAGGGACTTATATGACAAAGAGACTAGAGCTTACTATGAAAGGAGGTAAAACGTTTGAAGATAAGTTACTACTCAAGATAGGTTGTAAATCTTTTAAATTTGCACATCCCAAGTCACTGGCGAGGAGAATTTCTGATGCTTCTTGACAGGAGCTAGATATACCCGCGATTTTAGCAGGTGAATCGTATGGTACCGTTAGAGGAATCCAAATCAAAATGACGAAGGGAATGCCAAAGTTAAAATATAAGTTGGTCATCCAGAAACTTGATAGAGATGATATAGATAGGGTAGCAAGAACAGGTACACGGGTAGAAACGGCTCTGACAGGGTCTTTGTTGGAGTCAAGGTAAGTAAGAGCAGGATGTAGATGGATGTGGTCGAGGATGAGGATGGAGATCGAGGGCAAACACCAAATTTCCGTCAATCCAAGCCAAGCCAAGCCAAGCACGTCATACAGCCTGTTTATCAATCTTGATCTCAGTCAGTCAAACCAAGCGAACCTTGTATCGACTCTGCACATCAATCACCCAATTGAACTCAAACAGTGCTCCTGCTCGGAAACCCAAACGACTATCGAACCTGATCGTTTTCGCAACTTTGAGGTATAATCCTATACAGACTTCGACCGGCACAGCCCGTCATCCACTTCCATCATCATCATCATCCGATCGGTTCAACACACACTCCACAACGGATAAGGTGAAGCTCATCAGGCCTTAGTTCACATTCAACTCATCACAACCACGAATGCCAGCTACTTGTAGTCCCCTATTGGGGTAGGGATTCCTACATATCTGCAGGACGTGGGCTCGGTCTCGCCTTTCCTGGGTTTGGTCAATCAAGGTTCCACTGTAAGTACCATCAGTAAACTCACAATAATCTTGGATGCTAAAGTAGTATCGTTGAAGGGTAATGAAAGTACACATAATCTATATGGATGCAGAAAGTCAGAAAACCCTTACCAGAAAGAAAGTGACCTTCATGAGGCAAGACTTTGGGGCACTTACATTTAAGTGAATACCTAGTGTGATACTGTTGGAAGAGCTTTTTTTTTTTTTGCCTCCAATTATACCCTCGTAAGGAAATTACATGCCTGGTGAGAAGTGTGGACGTGAGGGGTTCGGACCCGCAACAAATATCAAAAGTCCGGAGGATACAAGATGCATTTGGTTTCTTCATGTACGATAAAACCGGTGTGAAGATTGTTTACAGCAGGGTTTGCAGTTGTTGTGCTTGATTGCCTCCTCTTGGAAGCAACTTCGGCCGGGTTATTATCCAGGACGTTACTGCCTTGTCCAGGGGTCCATAGGGATATTCTATGCCAAAGTGCGTTTGGTTTATGGACCAGCCGCCAGCAACAGAGGAGGTGACTGGACAGTGGAAACACTGTACGTGGATGAGGTAATCTGCGTCTTATGTTTTTATCGAGACCTCCTGCCAATCGTATTCTTGTAGCAAGTTATGACATGAATTCCTGTCGCTTCGGTGCGTCATGATTTAAGCCAGTTGAGGGCCCGCCATTGGAAATCAGACACTCTGCTTTCCACCACGTCCTCATACATAGTCTTGAACTTTTAAAAATGGCTACCTTTCAGGCTTCATGTCAAACTTCAGAAATTCCCAATTACCCATTGCGAGAAAATCAACCACGAGCCAACCGATTCAGGTGAGCGTTTAGCGGCGGACCAAAAGTCAAATGAAGCCTGTCGCTCATTGGCAGTGCGTTCATATTCCACAGAGGGATCACGCTGGGTCACCTGAACAACTTTGAGGGAGGTGATTATCGAGATTATAATATCACTTCCGTTCTGTACGAAGGTCGAGATGATTCAGAGTCCGCCGTTCAACTTGAGGTTTGGTCTGCTCCCGGAAGGACCAAGCCTACTTTCGCCGAAGCCATCAAACAAAAGTACACAAAATTGTCAAAAGGTAAGCTAAATAAGAATTTGGAACGATGGAATTGAACCAAATGATTTAATGCCATTCCATGTAGGCTTCAAGTTTGGTCCTAGTTGGGTCAGTTTCTCATTGCCGAAGTTAAATAGGAAATTCATTGACCAGAGTTATTGCGCGTATGTAGACAAATCATTGGGTTCGTGCTAGTTTGAATGTTAAAAAGGATTGGCGTGACAAGGAAGTAGTTCAATTTGAATTTGATCCAGGGTACGAGTTATTCATTTTGGATCTTGAACCCCCAAATTTTCAAGATCCTGACTCATTTTATCATCTACTCAGTTGTGAAGCAATGATCTTCACCACTGAAGGCCTTCCCCTACAGGGAATTACTGGTGGCTTTGATAGCAATAGAAGAGTAGAATTCATCATTCCCAAAATTGATCGACACTTTCCCTTCAAGATTTATATTGAGGTCTCTGCCAATGGTACGCCGTTTCTTTGCTATTACTGAGTCCTCAACCTCCTAACGTCCTTTATTTTAATTTCCAGCAATGTTTGGCGTTCCAGATGAAGGGCAGCCAATTCAGGACCAAAAATTTTACGAGCTGGCTAGTGCTGATATTGTAGTTCCAAGACAAGACGCGTGGCATCTTATGTGGGATATGCGCGCTATTCTAGGTACAATTTTCCTCAGACTAGATTAATAACTCACGATTGCATTTTTACATGGATTATTGTTTCTCTGGTTCAAGACATAACCAAAACTCTACCAGTCACAAATCCGCTCTCGCTCAAAGCGCAATCAGTGGCGATGCAGATCTCAAACACGTTTCACAAAGAAGACCTTTCAACAATCGCAAAGTGTCGCAAAATTGCGGAAAAGGTCCTAGGAAAGGATTGGAGTGGCAAGAGCCCTTATGATCAAGCTCATGACTGGAACTTAGAACGAGAAGAAGGAAATGTACCGGTGTTGGCTATAGGTTGGTCAAAATGGGATTTCGACCAATTGACAGGGAGCCCCCTTTTCCTGTGACTGATCGCTCACTAACTAGCATCCAATTGCTCTTGTAGGGCACTGTCACATCGATACGGCATGGTTATGGCCTTTTACATCTACACAACAAAAGATTGCAAGATCTTGGTCCACACAAGTGGATTTAATGCAACGTTATCCTGAGCATTGCTTTGTGGCCTCTCAGGCGCAACAATTCAAGTGGTTAGAGGAGCTTTACCCACAGTTATTTTCAAGGGTAAGAAGAGAGATCGAGAAAGGAAAGTTCTCTATAATTGGTGGGACTTGGGTTGAGCATGATACTAATCTACCCAGTGGAGAATCGCTCTGTCGGTCAGTATTATTCTGATGATTTATTTCCTTGATCACTTGGTGAACACACTCGAGAATTAAAGCATCATTGAGTGGATGTTGTGATGATCCAGTCAGTTTACGTATGGTCAGAGGTACTTCAAATCGCGCTTCGGCAAGTTTTGTGATGTACTGTGGTTACCCGATTCCTTTGGTTACGGATCCCAGCTACCGCAGCTATGTCGATTGGCTGGCATCAATTATTTTTTCACTCAAAAGGTATGTCGCCTAACCTTGACAGATCCAGATCAGATTTGTTGATGTAATGATTGTGGAACTGTTGGTCTCGGGTGAATATCAAAGCTTTCCTGGTCTCAATTTAATAAATTTCCTCATTCGACATTTAACTGGGTGGGAATCGATGGCCACCAAGTACTCGTACATATGACTCCTGTTGACACTTACAACTCCCAAGCCACCCCTGCGGATGTGATCAAGGTGAATTACACGACACGCTACGAGGAATCAAGTAGTATATTTCTAAACTTGCTTTGATTTTCAGGCAATCACCAATCACAAAGACCTTGAATCATCTGACAAGAGCTTGTAAGTTTACTCATTGTTGTCTGACTGTTAAGTATCTGTCTGACTCCTTTGTAGACTGGTGTTTGGAAATGGCGATGGAGGTGGTGGGGTAAGTTGGATTGGGTCGTCTACATTTCCAAATCTGCCCGTGTCTTGATGTCCACTGGGCAATACTTACAATGTTGTCGATTCAGCCACTTGCCCCAATGCTTGAAAGCCTGCGAAGGGTCAGGGCTGCCGCAAACCATACGCCAGAGGCAGGAATTCCGAAAGTCACATTGGGTCGTGTAAGTGGGTTTCACTTTTCGATGCATATCCCCAATGTCAATGTTCTTACGGGTTTTTGAATGTGGAATGCGTGATATAAGTCCGTCACCGATTTCTTTCAAGGCATTCTCAAGCAAACCAATGGTGGAAAAGATCTACCCACCTGGCGAGGAGAGGTATAGAGACGTCCGCTGGCGTGTCTCCGCTTGTGTTCGATGACCGCTGATGACTAGGAAATTTGTATTTTTTGGTCATAGTTGTATCTCGAGTACCATAGAGGTACCTACACTTCACACGGATCGATCAAGCGCCACAACCGAAAACTAGAGGTGATGCTTCGCGAGATAGAATACCTAGCAACGCTTGCTTCGGTGTTGCCGACGTCTCAACGAAAAGGCTATGAATACCCGAAAGACGCGCTTGATAGGCTTTGGAAGACTGGTGAGGAGACCATCACATTGATTTTTCATGCTTATGCGATCCAACTTTTGAATGTTGACGGGTAATTTCTACGTGTATAGTTTTGCTTTGTCAATTCCACGATGTTCTGCCAGGATCTGCCATTGGACTCGTATATCGGGATGCGGAACGGGTAAGGAAGATGCCATTCGAAAGCTCAACAATTGGAAGCTACTAAAAATCACTTCTCTACTCAGATGTATGCCGATACAGCCAAGGAAGGCGCGGTGTTGCTGGAAGAAGCTCATAAAATATTGAATCCCCATAGCCGCTCGTTGATAGATTCACAGAAAGCTGGTGGCTCATGTATCGCCCTCAACACATTGTCATTTCCTCGCCAAGAAGTGATAAAAATTCCTCTGAATTGCTATGATGGCCGATCAGCGTTCTCGATCAGTCAAGCCCAAGATGATTCGTGCTTTGTGATCGCCAAGGATAAGTTAGGGAACAGTATGGTTGATTTCGTCACTCTTTCGACCTCGATCACTCCGGCCACTGCGACCACGGTTTATGATGATGGAGAACTCCACTACATCCTTGCCAACGCTTTCCTCACTGTTTGGATTTCGACCAAGGGTCAGATAACGAGTATCACAGACACCACTATAGGTCGCGAACTCCTGCTGCCCAACTGCAGTGCAGGTTTTGTAATCTTTCAGGACCAGCCTCTAAACTTCGATGCTTGGGATGTAGATATTTTCCATTTGGATACCAAAGAAAGCATACTAGCCAGTTCGGTTGAGATGACTGAAACCAAAGGACTGCGAGCGAGTCTCTTAATAAAATACGAGTTTGGGAACTCAACCATCTTGGTAAGTAGTGTGGAATGATTTCAATCCAGAGCTCGAGTTGATAACTTTGATTTGTCTGTCCGGGGTTCCTGCGCTGTGTTTTTTTCAAGGCGACCATCGCTCTAGATGCTGTGGCCGGATCTGTAAATGTGGATGCGTTGACTTTGATCAAATTTGATGTGATTGTGGATTGGCATGAACGACATCGCTTTCTAAAATTTGAACTTCCGCTCGACATCAATGCTGATCAAGCAACTTACGAAGTAGCGTACGGTACTCTGAACCGACCTACCCATAAGAACACCACTTGGCAGGAGGCAATGTTTGAAGTTTGTGGACACAAATTTGCAGACCTGTCCGAATATGGCTACGGGGTCGCGCTATTGAATGATTGTAAATGTGAGTGGAAAAGGATGAATTAGTAGGACCGGAATGTGCTGATCAAGTTTTGATCGTACAATTTTGGTTTCTATAAACCACTAAAGACGGGTACTCGTGCGAGGGAAGTTCTCTCCGTCTATCCCTTCTCAGGAGTGCGACTTATCCTGACCCAGAACAAGATCAAGGTCATCACCTGATCTCGTTCGCGATTCTGCCACATAAGGGTCATTTCCTCGAAAGCGATGTCCCCCACGTGGCGATGGCGTTCAATAACCCGCTTCATGTGAGATACGTTGACAATGAGGCCAAGGCGGCTTCGGGATCAGCCGAAGTTTTCCGGCTAGAAGGCAGGGGCGCGAAGAACGTATTCCTAGACGCCGTAAAGAGAGGTGATGACGATACATTTGGATTTCGTTCCGGCAAGCAGTCCAAATCAGTGATTGTACGGCTTTACGAAGCTTTTGGCGGTTCGACATCGCTTGAACTTATCACGTTTGTCTCTTATACCTTATCTATTTTGATTATCAACCTATTTATGATTTTGAAACCCGGCCGTCTTTGTCAATTTTCTCGTCTTTTGTTGCAGGAAATTGCCGATTCAAGATGTTGAGGTTGTCGATATCTTGGAAAGGTTGGTGGGGACGGTACCGGTTGTTCAAACTTCTTCCAGCGAAGGGGTAGTTGAGCAGGCGATCAAGCTCAACTTTAAGGCTTTCGAAGTCAAGACATTAAGGTTGGTATTGGTTGATGAGTGACAAAGCAGATACAAGCAGAAAAAGAAGCAAGGTGCTTTTGCTTTCTTTGCAGACCTCAATTCTTTTTGAAATGTCTCAGTTTACAGTCTGAATGAAGGTGGTGATGTTTCCCCAATAAGTTGAGCCAAGGACGGGGTACTCCTTGTTGTGCATGTTTATATTCACATTGTAAAGCAGTAGAGTAATGACTCTTTTGTAGACTTTGCAGGAAGGTAATCATGTCATGACAAGTTGTAGTCAATTCGTCTGTTTGAGGAGATATGGGAATAAAACAAATGCTGGAGAGAGGATAATCTCGTAAGTGAACTGAGGGAAGTACAACCTCAGGAGGTGATGACCGTAGTGAAGAGCAAACCTGCTCGAAATGTGAGGTAGGTAAATGGTGAAGAGGAATACGTCATAGTGACTCTTTCTTATATATACTACCCAGCATTGCTTGACGTCATGCACCTCTCACTCTCAAAAGACCAATTACGTCATAATCAGTCATCCAGGGAGGTACTTCTTGTTACACGTCTAGACAACCTCATCTGTTGGAACGTCTTGGCTTCGTTTGTCCGTGCCCCATGCTAATTGGTGCGTACATAGTGACGGTCTGCTTATGGTCTTGCCTCTGAAAAGTGTGCCCGCGGATAGTATCTCAAGTTGTGAGTTTATCAGAGGTCCACTTTATCGCTTTAACCTTTGATTTATAGTCATGATTTGCCCAGATTACGGCTTGGCTCCCAAGTTGATGTGGACATTTGAGAAGGCTATTCTCTACGATCAACAGTAGTAAGAAAATGTGGGAACGAGAGCCAAAAAGGGTGAATTTCGGCAGGTGAGCAACAAAATAGATTAGAATTAATACAACGTCACACGATGCTAAAGTTGATAGTGAAAAAAAGAAAAAAAAAAATTATATCGCCATGGTTTGAAGTAGGCTTGAAGAGATGGGCTTTCCATGGGATGCCTATACATTTACCAGCACTACTGGTTGATTCTCCATGAATAGTTTTATGACAAACTTCCACCGTATGGTCACATTAAGCCCCCGAAGGCGGTGGTACCCTGGTATGGTGAGAAATTGAAGGAATTCTATCAATTTTGAAATTTCCCACACAAAGAGCTGGATTTGACAATCAGTCTGGACGTACTTTACGCAGCTCCTCAATTTCCCAGGCTGTCCAATTGGCGGCTCTGGTCCCTTATCGCCTTGATGCCAGGTGACAATCGTGCCATTCAAGAGCCGATCTAGAATTCATCAAGTAGACAGACATGTGTAATATCAGCAACCCGAATTAACTCTGAGAACATGAAAAACTTGGAGAAACTACTAAAAAAAAACATACATTTTCCTTGGGGGAGCGGTACGTCATCTCCTTCACATTGATCAAACCCAGGTCGATCATAATCACCAACAATGTTCCATCGGCATCCCATGAGGTCATCTATCAAAAATGCAAGTAGTAGAATAAGAATTTTTTATTTTATTTTATTTTCTAAAAACTTGATCGCCTAAAAATGTACTGACAAATATGTTCGCAGTACATCTCAGCTTGTGGTCCATTATAACAGGCACGTAAACAAAATTCGTTATCTGAAATGAACTCTGTCCAGTGATCAAATTGAAATCCATCTCCGAAGACTAATCCTCCAATGGGATTACCGAGACCGTCCTGTCTAGGACCTCAAATGGTAAGCTACTGAGAATAAGGAGAGCTTGGAAGGTGCATGAAGCCCATTTGACTCACCCTGAAGGATCTGTGACAGGAGAAACACATGGTCGAATATCAACGGCGGCACGAAACATCATAAAGAAAAAGTTCGAATTAGTTTTTCGAGGTTGCCTTGAACGATTGATAGAGTTGAAAATGACTTGCCAAGTTCACCACCTTCGTCACCTTTCGGAATATTGACCTTTGTAAACTGAGACGCGGATTTGCCGACCAAATGAACAGAAAAGTTTTTTTAAAAAAAAAAACATCATGGTCATATCGGATCATATGACTCACGTTACCCGTGGCTGTGATTTGAACATAATGCTGAGTCCGTCTAAACGGTATAGAGTACGCAGGGAATTTTAAAAGGGCATGTGTTTTGATATGGTAGGTACGAAGACCATAATAGGGTCTAGTACTGACACAAAGTGTAGATTTTTGAAAGTCCCAGCTGGTATCAAACGAGTGCCGTATCCGTCTTTGGAGCAGTATGAAACTGCAACGCGTTCAGCTTCGCCAACGGTCTGTACGGTAGGTGCTGGAGTGAATCATTGGGATCAGTTGATCAACCTTCGAGAGGGATTGATCACCACATTCGATCATAGCGAATGGCAGTCGTTGAGGGCACTTACGAGCAAAGAGACAAAAGTCGGTAGCAGACTTGATGAACACATTTCTGGTAAGGCAAGTCAAATATGGATCAGAAACGAAAACGACCTCACACATCCACATCTCAATGTGGTTCGGCTAAAAATCTCTGCAGATGTAAGTCATTGGAGATCTAAACTCACTGGCATCTGCTATTGGCCGTAGCATTTGTACCACATTGATTATATCCGTATTGACCACGAAGGCCATCAGTTTGATAAGGAAGGTGATTAGAATTGAATCCAGAGAGGACAGCAGAGACTATGATTGGTAGGATCAAATAAGGGATCCCTAGGATGAAGAGGTTCATAGTTATCGAGACCTTGAACGTTATAATTTAATTCTGTTAAAAGCTTTCAAAAAGGAATGAAATGTGTGTGTGTGTTTGTAACGTGACAATCTTGTTTTTCAAACAAAAAAAAAGTGAGAGAGAGAGAGTGAGAAAGGAGGAAAAAAAATGTTGAGTTTATATATTTACAAAAGTGTTGACGGGCTGATCAATCGCAGTTACGAGATATATATTATTATATAACAGATATTTATATCTTATAATTAATCTGACACAGACACTTGAGAAAAGTTTGACAGGTTTTTTTAATTTTTTTCTTTCTTGTTTTTTTTTTTTTTTTTTTTTTTCAGCAGGGACTTCCTTCGATTATGTTTAAATAATATGTATATAGTATTAATAATGCATTTTCTCACAACCATTATACCATATTTCCGGTCTCGGAAAAGTCTTAATGAGTGAGGTAAGTAAATATATATGGAAATAATAACAAAAAAAGTTAAAGCAAAGTCTTACTCCCACTCGAGTCAGTAAAGTAGTCAGTTCAAATTCGGAGAATTTTCGGACTCGAGGAGCTACAGCCTTAAACAACTGTGTCACAGCAATGTGGTCGTCAGTGAGCCGGGAAGGGTGGAAGGTTCACCACCAATCTGTTTGTGACCGACTCCATCGCTTCTTGACCTGATCCCGAGTGCGTACAGGATTGCATCATATACTTATAAGGTATAATATTTGCGGAAGTCAGACCTTACACTACGTCAAGGTTTCCCTCGGTGGGGTTATTTTAAGAATATTTAGATTGGGTGTAGCCCTGCAAGGTTTGGGACACATCCTGAGGACCTTCCCAACCTGGAATGTCTGTGGGAGCTCTGTAGAAGAGCCTGCGAATGTTTTTGGAACTCCGAAAGTTCTTCCAAGTCCCACTACTGCTAATCCAGAAAGGAATGTTACATTTGGCCAATCGAAGCAAAACTCGATTTTTTAGTTTGGCCTAAATTTGGCTGAGCATGTCGGGGGTAGCGGGAAAGCTGGATTGTATTAGGCGAGGCCGCTGACCCAATCATGGGCAAGGTTTCAGCTGGACTTGCGCGGCACCCTCTCCACCCACCCCCCCTCACCCTCTCCACCTCTCTTCCGTGCCTCCCTCCGGTCCTGTCGGCCTCCCTCACCATTTTTGCTGCCTCTGGCCTATCCCTCTTGCCCTCGATGCCTGCCTCCCTTCCTTGCTATCAACCCTCTCTCAACCTCATCCGCCAGCAGCACTGCCAATATATTTTCATCGCATGGAAGCTTGCTATGTAACATAGCATGTCTTCATGTGATACTATGGACCATTTTTCAAGGTCCCTACCTTGGAAAATAGACCTAGTGCATCGCATCTTGGCCTGCTATGTGACATAGGATGCCTCTATGCGATGCAATTTTCTTGGCGGTGTAGCCTTCTGAAGTCCCCTCAACACAGCACTCTAATGACTCTAACCAGTCCACGGGGGCCATCTGGAAAACTTTATCTTGACTAGCTGCATGGTCTCACTAGCCTGCCTAGCTGAACATGCCAGGTGCTCAAGATGTGACAGATTGGTCCCAAACTGTGTTGACAGTCAAGCTAGTCCCTCTAACAAGCTCAATTTGCCTCCGATATCGTGCAGTGGAAGGCGGAATCAAAATCAGGTGCCTGTTTTCCTCCTTTCAGCAGTCCTCTAAGGCCTCTTTCTGTTCAATTGAACCCTGACTTTTTCACATTCCAGTTTTTCCCCAGTCTGTAGTGTTTTTGCGCAACTCAAGATGACCAGTCCAAATTGACATATCAAGCCTGGCATCAGGTACATTCCTTCATCTCTTCTTATTTCCTTGTGTTTACTGACCCAGCAGTCACCTCTGTATCAGCTCCAATCATCCGGGTCAAAGTTTCCCAATGCACAACATTCAATGCTCACCCAATGATCCCACCTTGCAATTTCAGGCACCTTTTCCTGGTTCACTGTCTGGCACTTCAACTTTCAACCCTGGCTTGGCCAACCTGCTGATTCCCAACTCCCACACCTGGTCAAATGCCTCATTTGGCATGACTCAACCTGGATGTGGAATCATCTTGAACCCCTCACTGCCAAGAAAATTGCATCACATAGAGGCATGCTATGTCACATAGCAGGCCAAGATGCGATGCAATAGGTCTATTTTCCAAGGTAGGGACCTTGAAAAATGGTCCATAGTATCACATGAAGACATGCTATGTTACATAGCAAGTTTCCATGCAATGAAGATATGTTGGCAGTGATTCATGGTCAGATTTCTCAACCCTTCCTTCAAATCCTCTGTCTGGTTTGTGGTCTCCAACACCACTTTTGCCTCTGCATAACTCACTGTCAAGCTTTGGTAAGTCACATCTGATAGATCCAGCTGAGTTTGGCATTAATCAAGGCTAATGCATTGGCAATCTACTTTGGGGGGCAGGGAGTCTTGATTCTGAAGATGCAATTGAGGGTGTCCTCTGAAAAAGAAAAGACAGGCATCACTGAGCAAAGTCAAGGGGTGTTGTTGGGACCCAGCAATGCATCAGCAAGTAAGTACTATTGCTGATGCATGCAACATGCAACCATTTTGCATATTGCTGACTAACTGCTTTTTGGGGCTCATTAGATTCAAATGGCAGGACCACCAATCCTCCTGATACTAGTGATTGCCAACAAGTAAACATTGACTACATCTTCTACAAGGAGTTGGCCATGATGAGGACAGGTGCTCACAAGTGGAATATGATCAGGGGGAATGCACATGTGTACAAGAGCCTCCCCAAATTCCCATTAATGGTCAAGATTGATATCTACCATGATCCATGGCACATCTTCAAGATCTCCCTGTTCCAGAAGTGTGTGGAACATGCTGGGGTTTTGGGGGAGCCAGGCAATTCCCTCATGACCATATTGAAGGATGCTGGCTCAAAAAGCCTGGTCACTGTCAAAGGGATTATCAATTGGTCTCTGGAAATGAAGAAGGGTGATAACTTCTTCATTTCATCCAATGAAGACTCTGATGAATTGCATCTTGCCAGTATGACCAAGCCCAGTGAAATGATCAGATTGGTAATAACTCATCAAGACCCAGAGGAGACCAAGAAACATGATGAAAATGTGAGTCATCATTCTGTTAATTCCCCATCCTTTCACATGGGCCTGATTGGGCTTGGATCTACTGGGTCACCTATAGGTATGGGCATGCAAGGAGATGCATTCACCCACCAAGCAAGCCCAGGGTGCCAGTGTCTCTGTACCTCAATCACCAGGTGGCCCTGATGCAGAAGATAAATGGGTGAGTCTTCAAAACACCTTGATTCAACAATTGCGTGTCTCAGTATCAAGTAATGCCACACTGCCAAGATATTTGTATTGGATGGGCCTATCTGATGTTCTATCACCCTGAGATATGCAATGCAGTGTCAGTAGGATTAGGTGCAATGGAATTACACTACAATATGGTTTTGGAGCATTAGATACCAATAGTAATTCCATCGCACCTAATCCTACTGACACTGCATCACATATCTTGGGGTGATAGAACATTGGATAGGCCCATCCGATACAAATATCTTGGCAGTGCCACTGGCATTTCAGGCAAGCATACACCCATCTGATCAGACTTACATGCATAACATTATGGCACTGGAGTGCAAGTTCCATGATCAGGGGGAGAACAGGTGTGTTGTAATGCACCTGACTGACACCAAGATGATGATGCCCCTTGGGAAGGAGCACATCCAGATATGGGCAAAGGCCTTGGCAAGTCCAACTCTCTTACCAAGGCAAATGCCCTCCACTTTAGGCTATGGAGTCCTCTGAATTGCTGACCTGTAAATATGCCAGACTGACAGTGACCCCAGAGTGACCAACATGATGCCACCCATCCATAAACCCAAGTTCTGCTGGATCACCATCACTGACTGGCATGCAAAGTGCCATCATGGGTGCAATCCTTCAAACATGACACTGGTCAAGAATACCAGCCAACCAGGAGCAGTGGCTCCAGTCAACAACTTCTACTATTACAGTCTTCCTCCCTCATCCTTCCCAATGGTCCCTGGGTTCCTTCCTTCAACCATGGCATCACCATCCAGCATTGGGGCACCTGCAGCAGGCACAGTTCCATGTCTGGGAACAGTTATCCCACCTCATGTTAGTGTGACTGCAAACACCCACCCTCCACCTCTATCACCACCTTTACCTGGCCCCTTACCTCCTTTTGAAGCATACCTTCTATTTTCTGGAATCAAGGAAGACCAACCTGAGGTATGCCAAGTATTAGCAAGAAATAATATTGATGATTTCCAACTTTTTTTGGACAGCAAGAACTACAACCCACCAACTCTGGCCAGGCTGGGCTGTCCTTACCAAGAGGCAGTGGCACTTTGTGGTAAGGCAGCCAAATACACAGCCTATTTACAAAGCTATGATTTGTAAATAGGCCCTGCATGTAGTTATTTGAAATGTAGAGTCTGTTGCAATGTACACTTGGGAGAAACCTGTCCTATGTCATTTGAGAGTTAGATCAATCAATGGTTTGTTTTTTTTTCTTTTTTTTTCTTTTTTTTTCTTTTTTTTTCTTTTTTTTTCTTTTTTTTTCTTTTTTTTTCTTTTTTTTTCTTTTTTTTTCTTTTT
>MU167324.1:129353-144429 GCA_015951145.1 Cronartium quercuum f. sp. fusiforme G11
ATTGGTCACTATTTCTGTTTATAGTTATTTATGCTAGCACAGCCTCATTGGTCACTATATCCTTTTATAGTAATTATGATTACATCTGTATTCATGTGTCTTAACCTATGTTTACTTATATTATGTAGTGTACATATGGGCTCCTGACACTGAGCCCTGAGTTGTAGTTTTTGACTTAATGTGTATATGTTTACACATATGTTGTTTACTGTAAATAGTACACTACCTGTAATATGTGGTACAGTCTGTGGGACTGCTGGGCAGTCCTCAGGGCTGACAGGCAAACTGATTGACTAAAACTTTGCAGGGTTAGGTTTGATGGGCTCACTTGGATAATTACAGGTGCTTGTTTTTTTTTTCAAGTTTTTTTTATTCATCAACCCCCAGGTAGAGGGTATCCAATGATTGGAAGTACACTAGTCTATGAAGAAACCCACCAACAAGGTTCAGACTCAACTCTTAGCTAAAGCACCAACAACTTTGCTAAAACCTCAGGCAAGACCACCAACAAGTCCCCTGTTACTTAGATCTGCTGGTTGGACTAAGTCTTGAACCTACAACAAGTTCACATAAGTCCAGATTCTGCCTTGTGGCTTATCAAGGCATGATTTCTCTATAAACTTTTCATTCAGCCTCTATCTTGACCTCAAGTCAGAAGCTGACAAGTTCTCTGAAAAGCCAATGAAATCACTAATGATTTTTCCTCTGCAGCTGTCCAAATTGAATGCTCAAAGGCTTTCAGATTTTGATGAGAATGGCATCAGCAGGAGACTAAGAAAGTGCTACACGTGCCAGAGAAGTATAGATTTGGAAGACATGATGGGATGTTCAATATTTTGATGGACAAGATAATGAAGTGATCCAATGATTTGCTTTTCTCTTTGAATATGTTTTGGTGAGCTTAAGTAAGTAGGAAAGTTGTAAGAGGGAAAGATCAATCATTCAAGTACTAAAAAAAATTGAAACAGCAAACATATTGACTTACTCAAAGTTACATCTATGTCACAGGGTCCTGGTGAAATAAGGGATGGAAGATGGTTAGATATGAAGGAGGACAAGTAGGGGTGATGTAGTGGATAAGAAGATCAAGATGGAGGGTGACTGAGTAGGAGTGAAAGTTATGAGGAAAGAATGAGTTGGAGTGAATGAGTTTTGATATGATAATGGGACTTGAGTTACTGCAGGAGTAGCTCACCATAATCCTCCACAACTTACCTTTTTACACTTTTCCGCTGATGCTTTTTTCTTTCTTCTTTTTTTTTAAAAAACAGTTTGAGAGGCAATAAAGGGAATCCACCACTGCAAACTAAACTTAAGTTCCTTGCAGAGCAAATTGCCAAAGTAGGGGCTGCTGCTGGTGCTATTCTTCTTACAGCTCTCATGATTAGCAGCTTCAATCGATAGAGCTTCAGCCACTGCCATGTGAGCCAGATTCGCCATCTTCCGTGAGCGTCGAGCAAGCCCAGCGGTTGGAAAGTTTTTGTGCGCATCGGACCTCTTGTGGGCAGTGAATGCCTTATGAGACTTTATGAGCCGACTTTGTGAACATGCAAGACAACGGATGGTCTCTTGGGTTGAAGTGCGCTCGAGTGTTTGAAAACAACTGTCGAGGGTAAGCTGACTCATGCTTCACACTTCTGAATATTCCTTTCGATCAAGATATGCGGATTTAAGTTCACCAAGCAGTGTATTCAGAAAATATACAAGCTGCAAAGGAGTGTCTAACAGAGCGGAACACACGTCTTGAAGACAAAGTCCTGGAGACCGTTCTCAAACGGTCTCAGATGCAATCTCAGGTCGACGGCTGAGGTAGTCACTTTCAGGACTGTTCTGTGCCAACCTGGAGCCGTCGAAGCCCTCCGTCGACCTCAAGCCGCGCACGGGCCAACTGAGAGTGGTCGACCTGATAATCGCAGGACGGTCCACCATTGGACTATCCTGCGCCTATCAGGTCGACCGTTGTGAGCTGTACCGAGACCGGTCTCAGAACGGTTATTTTGGTCGACCACTTACAGCGCGTCGAAAACAAAAAAAGTGCTCCCGTGGTGTACACTACACTACCGTTTCACCACCTCCCTGCTCTTCCATTCATCGGATCAAACGGTTTGTTGTCCGTTCCTTGTTCCGTTTCCGATCCGATTCCGATTCCGATTCTGAACGGTTTCCGAACTGATTCCGATTTCGATTCTACTGTTGGTCAGTTCATTCTCCCTTAACGTTTTTTTTTTCTTTTATTATAATTAATATTTGTTTTTATTCTTATTTTATCTTATTTTAGTTCCGATTGTCCCATTCGCTCGATCCGAATCATTTGCATTATAAAATTATGAATTGTTTATAAAACCTTGAACGTTACTATTTGAAAATATAAGTCACTTATAAAACCTTCAAAAAAAAACAAAATCGTTTATAAATTTTAAGTTTAGTTATAATTTTAAGTTCACTTATTATATTAAGGTCATTTATCATGTTAAAATCATTTGACTCTTCATCTTATCTTGTATAGATAATTCTTTATAATCTTATTGGTTATAATTATAGTTTGTCCATTAAGTTTTTTTTTTGATTGTTTATAAATTATTATTCAAACTGTTTTTTTATCTGTTCTTGATTTGTTCTATTTTAAATTCGTTTAAAATCATTTTTTATTTCTCTCTTTCTCTATATATATTTGTGTAACTATTCACCTGTAAATGAAATATATATGATTTTTGTAATAAATGTGACTATATAAAAATTGAAAGATATTATGACAGATAGTTGTTTTTTATTATGCAATTGTTAAATAACATATTGTAAAGCAATATATTGATGGCTTTCAATTAAAGTGAGTTGTGAGATGAGTTTAATAAACTTATAAATTTATATATAAAATTATGTAAATTTTATTGCTTTCCACACCAGAAGAATGACATAAGAGACTTGATCATTGCGCTGTCAAATGTTGTTTTGTTGGTTATTTATCAGGCTTGAAGGGCTGGAAATTTTAGAATCTGGTATCCAATACCTTCATTGACGCAGCACATGCAAGATGGCTGGATGAGGACAAGTCAAATAGTGTAGTCATGCTGGAGATGGAGTCATGACATGCGCCAGAGACAAATTTATCTATCTTGGGTCTTCTGGACAGTATAACACTAGGAGGACTTGTGGAAGATGTTAAGATACTAATGAGTGCACTGGGCAACATCACTGCTTTGCATGACAAAACCATAATGAGGAGCATCTGAGAGCAGGACTTGTTTGTCAAGTAACTTACAGTACTAGTGATGGGAATTGCTGCAAAACTGCCAAGGACTTTCAACAAGGCCATGAGGAGTGATGAGTATGAACAATGGATGGAGGCATGTAAAAATGAAATTGCAATGTTGGAGAAGATGAAGTTATGGAGTGAAGTTGAATTACCAGCAGGAAAGCATGCAGTTTCAGCTAAATGGGTATTTGCAAGGAAGTTGGATGTGAATGGAAATGTAAAAAAATCCAAGGCACGGTTTGTAATGTGAGGGTTTGACCAGAGAGAGGGTATCAACTTCCATGAAAATTTTGCACCAACAGCTTGGTTCTTATCCCTTATGATTATGTTTTCAGTGGTGGTGAAGAAAGGTTGGAAGCTTTGTGGTTTTGATGTAGTAGCAGCATATCCTCACAGTCTGACAGAAGAAAAAATATACATAGAAAGCCCGGATGGATTCCCCTGTGGAAGAAACAAGGTTTACAGACTACTTTGAACACTATACGGTACCAAACAGGCAGCAAGATGCGGGTGGAAATTTTTCTCAAAGGTGCTAAAAAAATTGGGTGTGCATATTGTGTCATACTATGGCACCAATGGGATACGGCAATTGTGTGGATTCATGTTGATGATGGTCTAATCTGTGCATCAAATGATATAATTATTTTGTACATTGGATGTGCTCTTGAACGGTCATTTGATCTTGTATGGCAGGATGAAGTGAAGCAGACAGTGGGCATTCAGATGGAGCTTAGGAAAGATGGCATATTTTTATCTCAACCCGTAGTGACAAGGAGGATATTAAAGGATACAGGTTTTCTGACATCAAGTGCTACGACTCCGATGGTGGCTGGAACACAACTTGCGACGGCGCGCGAAGATGACAATGCAGTAAATCAATCGGATTACCTGTCAGTCATTGGATCTCTCAGCTACTTAGCAGTAGGAACGCAACCAGACATGGCATTCACGGTTAATTATTTGGCGCGGTTCTCAGCAAAGCCACTGGTAGAACACTGGACAACTGTGAAACACCTATTGAGGTATTTGAGTGGGTCAAAAACAGACGGCTTAATTTTTCCTTACGGAGATGTAAATGACAAACTGGAGGTATTTTGTGATGCAAACTGGGGAGGGGAAGCATCACGATTGATGTATGGATTCATACTGTTCCTATTTGGTTGTCCGATAGGCTCGGCGTCAAGGCAACAAGCTTGTGTGGCAACGTCAACGTGCCATGCGGAGTACATGGCACTGGGAACTGCAGCTAGAGAGGCGATATGGGTGATGAATGTTCTGGCGGATCTTATTGAGGAGAAAAAGCAGGCGGAAATTTTCTGTGATAATACGGCGGCAGTAAAAGTGGTAAAAGACTTACATATGACGAAGCGTAGCCATAATGTGGCAAGAGAATTTCACTATGTCAATGAACAGATATATGATGGGAATATTCAGGTGATATGGATAGATTCAGCCTCACAGAAAGCAGATATAATAACGAAACCATTGAGGTATGTTTTATTTGAATCCTTCAAATCTCTGATTGGCATGATGAGTGGTATAGCGGTCTAGTGGAGGGGGGGGGGGGTGTTAGAGCTTACACTAGCCCTGGGTATGTGACATGTGTGTGTGACAGTTGTATGTGTGTGTAGTTTGAGATTTGCCGGCGGCTGCTCCCAGTTTTCTCTCGTCAACTTTAGACTTGGGAACCGGGAGCTAACTTGTGCCTCCGTAACGCCGTCGGCACATTAAGGTTAGTAATGAATGTCAGCTAAATTTAGACTTGGGAACCGGGAGCTAACTCGTGCCTCCGTAACGCCGTCGGCACATTAAGTTCCAAGAGCCCTAAGTACCCTCAAATTATTAGCCATTACGTCACGCCCCTTAAAGTTTGCCATAAACCTTTTTCGTCTCATATATTCTGGCATAAAAGCGAAAATTTTGCCACTTTTGTTACGTACGTGCCCAAAATGCATCCCAATAAATTGTACATTTTTGGTGACGGACCTCCTTAAGGGCATCCTTGGGTCCTCTCTTGAACATTTCTTTTGACTGCACCAATCCACTCACTTCACTTCAATCAATCAACATGGACCTTCGATCACAAAATCAGACTAATAATCATCTTAATAATAATATTGATGCAATCACTGCTTCGATCGACGCACTCGATCCAATTTCAAATCAAATTCTAAATCAACCTCAACCTCCATTCCAACAACCTAAACAATTACCTATTAGACTAATCATACAATCAAACGAACAGCATGAACTAAACTTTGGATTAAAGGAAATATCATTAAACTCAGTCAGAAATAATTTATCATTCATATCAATTCCACCTACATCAGAAGAACTTGATCAGCTCACTAAATCAATCAATCGATCCAGGATCCAAGGAGATCTCTTAAGACCTAAAAATCCACCTGCTCGACCACCTGAATCTAATTCAGTTACAGATGAGATACTACATCATCGATCAATCGAACTTGCGATCGAGTTTTGGTGGTTCATCAAGTTAAGTTCTATTCTCTTTCTCCATCAAATCACATAGGATCCTTTGACTGATTTGATCGATCATGTCAGGTTTGAACTTGATACAAGCTTAAGCTCAAACATGTTCGCTATCGATACATCTCACAACAATTTTTACGAGTTTTCAAATACGAGTCCAACGATATTATCAAAAATGATCTCAAATTCATCACTCGATGAAAAGTTTTCAATAAAGATAAGATATCGAAGGAAATCAGAAGCATTTAAGGCATTAGGACATTTATTAGCGATAACCAGAAAAGTATTACCAGATTCAAATGAATCAAGTTTCAAAGAATTGATTGATCGAATAAACGGTCATCAAGAAATTTGTAATTTCGAAAGTTTAGGTTTCATGATTGATTGCTCTAGGAATGGTGTTTTAAAGCTTAATCGTGTAAAAGAACTCTTGAGATTCTCTACCCTCATGGGTCTAAATATGATACAATTGTATACTGAGGATACTTATCAAGTTTGTCGTCATATGGACTATCAGAGTATCAAAGAGATGAACTGATTATCAATGGATTTGTATTTAGATCGCAAATGAACCATTTTTTGGTTATTTTCGTGGTCCTTATACACAAGAAGAATTAAAAGCAATAGACGATTATGCATTTTCACTGTAAGTTACATCGACTTTTTTCAACCACATCTCCAAGTACTTGTTTGAAGTTTTTGAGGAATTTGTTGGATGGTCATTCATTCATTAAATTTGATGATTTCATCTGCCCTCACCCAAAACCACTCGTTAAAAAATAAAAAAATAAAAAAACAACTACAACTACAACTACAACTACAAACCTAACTCACCCTCTGGTTTAAGCGGGATAGAAGTAGTCCCATGTAGTAAGCTTCTTTCTCATTCACTCTTGATCTTCCTATTCATCCTCTCGAAGTTCTCATTTATGTCTTTTTATTTGTTAATTTAGTTCAAACACTTGGTCACTTAGGACAAATGCTACAATGGCCACGATACGGTGGTATGAGAGACACTCATGAAGTTTTATTAGCAGGTAGTGAAGAAGTGTATGAATTCATCGAACGTGTAAGTTATTGTTCCACTGTCACTCGAGGTCGGTGTTCAGAGCTACCGACGTTGAGGACAGAACCCCCTAGACTGTGCTAGAGTTATTTTGAGACTAATCGGGATGGTTAAATAGATGATTAGGTCTATCACCACTCCATTGAGGAGCAAAAGGATTCATATAGGTATGGACGAAGCACATGGAGTTAGCGAAGGTAGGTATAAACAATTATTTGGCCACAAAGATAGTACGCAAGTCGTAAGCACCAATTTTGTTTGCCTCCTGGATCATTCAGTAAAAAAACTCACAGCTTATTTTTACTTGATTAGTTCACGGATCATTTAAGAAGAGTTAATGAGATTTGTTCAGGTTTGGAATTAAAACCAATGATCTGGTCTGATAGTCTGTATACTTCTCTCTCTATCTCTCTCTCTCTCTCTCTCTCTCTCTCTCTCTCGCAATATTTGCGTGTGTGTTGATTTTTTTTTCGGGCGACGAATCAACAGTGTTATTCTGTTTAGCAGCCAAGAATAATTCACTTGGTGGATACTATGATTCAAATAAACCAGAGTTGTTACAATCTATTCCGCCTGAAATTGAACTTGTTTATTGGGTATATCTTTTTTTTTTATCCATCTCCTTTTTCTGTAATACTAATGTGGGATATATGATATCGATCAACCTAGGATTATTATCATACTACATCTGAACCATATGTAAAAAAAATTGAACAACATAGAGAATTAAATTTCAAGTCACCGACGATGGCCTCGGGTATTTGGACTTGTAAGTCTCTTCTTTTTCTTTCTTTCTAATTTGTTCAATTTATTATTATTATTGTTATTATTTGGTTGGTTTATTGGGCTTTCTTAGGGTCAAGGTTTTGGACTGCGCTCCCATTTACAATTGAAACTATAAGAGCAAGTATGAAAGCTATAAAGAAACCTGATCTCAAAATTGATAGTGCAATGACAACTATTTGGGGTGATGAAGGAAACGAGTGTGATATGTAAGTTGAAGTTTTTTGGTTTTTGATTATGAATCAACTCCCTTAATGAAGACTTGTTGTTAAATTTGTTATGATGTAAATTTCAGTTGGTCAGCTTTACCTGGTTTACTTTATTTTGCTGAACAAGCTTATAGTTTAAATGAGGAAGTAGATGTAGAAATTTTAGAATTAAAGTTTGATGGAATTATGGGAGGTTGTTTTGATGATTTTATGTTTGCTTCTAAACTTGATGATTTACAACCTGAGCATCAACTTAATGATGACAAAGCGTGAGATTTTCTTTCTTTTTGACGTTTGATTGTACAATATGAGTGACTGATGTCTTGGTTTTTTGTGTTTGTTTCCTTTCTCTTAGTCGGTTCACACCTAACTTGAGTAAATGGTTAATTTGGGAAGGTGAGTTGAATTGAACTACAAAGGTGGAGATTCCATGATCACCCGAAGTTTCAGAAGAATTGTCGACTGATATCCTTTTTCTTATGTATTAAGAGCCTTTTTATTCAATTCTTTCACCACAGTACGCTGGACACGATCTCGAGACGCATTATAATAATTTAGCAACATACCTCAATAGAGCCAGATGTCACGAAAACTTAATCGAGCGACCGCTGAATGCTAGATTAGAGCTACCAGGTTTATTAGCTAATGTTCTATCACTCAAATGTCATTTAAGGGATAGATTAGCACAAGCTTATGGGGAAAAGGATATAGAGGAACTTATTGCCTTAGCTGGAAGAGGACCTGAGAGTAGGATGAGTAGACTAATCAAGTTAGTTGACTTGTTATGGAGGTATCATCGTGATCTTTGGATGTCGATGTATAAGGTCAGTCTGTTTTATAATTTGAATTCTTTTTTTTTATCATCAAAGTGATCTGATGGTTTACTTGGCTAATTTACATAGCCTTTTGGGTGGGAAGTACTTGATCTTAGGTACGGTGGACTAAGAGCTAGACTTGATACTATGCATGTTCGATTAGGAAAATTCTTAGATAGTCCTGATAGTGAACGAATAGAAGAACTGGAAGTACCAACAGAGGTAATTTATCCTTCCAGTGGCGCGGTGATGATGCTTGGTTGAGTGCACTTTCTTTATTCTGGCTATGGATACAACAGTTTGGAAGAAGGCTAGACTGATACTTGGGTGCTGGTTTTTGTTTGAGTGCATTTTAGATTATCACCGAGTCAGTCGACCGCAATATTGTTAATCATTAGGTCGAAGTCGACTTGTTGTTTATAATCGTTATTTTCCTGCCTTTCTCTCTCTCTCTCTCTCGGTGAACAGGTTTCTGGTGGCCGAGGTATCGTAACGCGCTATTGTTTGTTATATTCTTAATTTATTTCCAAACCTTTTATGTTGTTCTCTTAATGGTAAGGCAATTATGGACGGTCTTCAGTTTCTTTTTTTGGTGAGGGTTGAGTTGATAAGACTCGACTCAACGGCGCATAAATAAATATAATAAAATGGTGATTAATGGGCATACTGAAATATATCATGGTGATAGGTTTAATATTGTAGTCGTATGAATTTTTCTTAGTAAATAGATGTTCATCCTATTGACCGACTGTCACCTGTTTACCATCAAGTAAGATGGTCCAAGAGCGGGAAGTGGTGAGGAAGAGTTCAGGTGTCAGTATAAAAACCCTCATACATACCGCCCTTGACTTCATCAGCTCCAGTTCTTTGCTATGTAGTCTGTGAATTACTTTCAGACTTCCTAATCCGGGTCTTTTGTGATAAGCGATCAGTGGAGGACTTGATTTTTTTTTTTTTCTGCAGGTATGAGTGCGTTCACAGCATTGGTCAACAAGCCTCTTCAGGGTCACCTCATCATTCATCTTCTCTCTGCTCTAGTATTCCATTTCTGGTCTTGAATGGTAAGAGACTGCATGAAGCAAAGAATGGAAGATATCAAAGTGACTAGCTTATCACTCAACCCATCAACGTCCTTCTATTCAAAAATAAATGGTCTTATATAAAAACCCTCCATTTAATTCACAGTAAACAACATCACTATCGTCATCATCACAGTACAAATCGATTCCAAGTCATCGAATAAGACTAGCCACAATGTGGACAAAGTCATGGATCATCAGTTTTTTTTTCAATCGAAAGCAACGTAATTCAAAGGAAAACACCCTTGATGAGATTCGTCTACGTTATGATATCAGACCTGGTGGATTCAATACGATGAACAACAACGTAGACGATGGCGCACAACTTACACTTTTATCATCGTCAACACCACCACCTACATATACACCGCTTCCCTCAGACTTACCACCTTACCAATGCTGGCAAACAGTCACCGATGGTGAGCCAAGAGTCCAATCAAAATTTATACTTGAAATCTAACTTCAGCGAAAGTGTAATCGAACTTTTCTTATATATATTTGGGCTTGCTTTTTTTTGGGATCTTGAACGTGTAGTCAAAAACTGAAAAATGAGATGACCGTATCATGAAACCAACATTCTCGTACCAAGAAATAGAGATGTCAGAAATACAGTCAATCCTCAACTCTAGGTCAAGAAAGCCTTACTTATACTTGGAAAAATATAGAAAGTTAAAACCTATCATTGATTCTAATTCTGAGAAATTAATGGTGGAGGTCGCTAAAAGGTAATTCCATATACGTTTTATATCACTTTCAGTTTATTATTTTTTACCAACAATAAACTTTTTTTTTTCAAACCTTTCATTCTTCATATACTAAAAATCGTTCATTTCGAAGAACCTTGAGTCTTTTGAATTTCAAAACTTCCATTTCAAAAGCAGAAAAAAAAGGTGAGAACTTTCTTGGTATCATGAAAGATGATATAATTAATTCTAATTCTGAAGGAATTCTTAAAGGCCTTTCGGAATATGTAGAACACGGTAAATCATTTGGGATTTATAAAAAATTAGAAAGATATTAATCGGTATACTAGAAAAAATGTGATTGAGAGAACTTATTATTATCAAAAGTCCCGTATTAAAGTTGACATCCTCAAATAGGAAAAAGAATTTCAGAGCTTCTAGTCATAGTTTCAAGATCCATTTGGAACAATACCAAGAATGAAGTTACGGTTGAACAGTTGGAAGGCTTTGGCTCAAAAAACCAAAGTGACTTGGCAAGATTTTGAAAAAATGAAAATGACTTTCAGCCTCAAGGAAATCAAGGAACACCAAATTTTGTATTCCTTTCGGGAAGTTGAGGATTCAGTTAAGGCAGCCGCTTTTTTGGATTAATTTGCAGTAGATCTTTAATGTATCCATTGTTTGTTGGGGTATCATAACCAAAGTGTAGCTTCGTTATTGAATTGCTTAGATGGTAATTACGTTCAAGAAGCAACAGTCAAACCTCCAAAGCGTTTCTAATCAAACAACCAAAGGCATACTTCTCCATTGAAAAGGGTAGAAGTCAATTCCAGGTGTTCATCAAGTCTCAGTATGAAGTCTTGCCCAATATAATGGACTTGTAGGATTTACCAAAGCAATTCTTGATCATGTATGTCTTTGAAATTTCTCAATCCAGCCTAATTAAAAGCTGACTTCAATAAAGCCCACAGATTAAATCAAGAAATTTGGGGGGGACGACTATCAGTCCCATGAGGATGTAGGCAAAGATAAGGCAATCAGACAATGAATTTCTATATTAAAAAGGTACCATAATTTTTTTTTTTAGGAAGCCTTGCTACACCAACAATAAAAGATCTCATTCTTTCTTGTGATTTGTTAAACTTTGTAGAGAAGGGTAGCTCATTTACACATCGTTTGACTTTTTGGTTGAGACAGACCAATTTCCCATTGACTTATCAGATTTTTTCCGCATTAACTGGTCCTTCATGCGGTTGTAATAACTTGAAGCCACAGCCTTTAATTGGCACTGTATGGTATCATTCAAGTTCATCAAAGTTGTAAACAAAAACAATATCCTATGTAAAGACAACCTATATGAGCTCATCTAGAACCCCTGGCTTTTCAATATCCTAGTTTTTCAATAAGAAAGGCCTCATGGAGGTATGACACAAAGTCCTTGATACGCTGAAAAAAGACTTTCTTGACTATTTGCATTTTATGAATCATTATAAATCTTGACACTTGAGGGTCAATTGAGTCTGAGATATGAAATCTTTGGTCACATCTGAATTTAGCAATGGAAGTGTCCTGGATGATGATTCAGATTTGCTCTTGTTTTTCCTGATGGGCAAAGAATTGTCATTTGTTTGGGTAAAGGTAATGAAAAAGGCATTTTATCATTTATCTGCAAGGAAAACCCAATGCTTCACATTGTGTTATCTAGTAAGAAGCATGTTTTTTGCTGGTCTAGGATAACTTGAAGTGAATTCAACATTTTACTTACTCTTAGCATTTCCTCTCCTCAGTCTTTGTCTTCTCATAAACAAACCTAGCCCCAAACTCACTTCAAGAGCAGCTTTGATTGAACTCAATGGGTTAATCACTGGATACCTGAAGTCTGACAATGAGAGCTTGATGGGGTGTAGTAGGGTTCTGTGGTGTGATATTTGTTGAGTTGTTGAAATCAGTGGTGGTGTGACACAACCTCTGCGTTTCGATTCCACTTCCAGTCCACTTTCCATTTTTCCTGATATCTCCCTTCGATCGACCTCGATCTTGTTAACTCAAGATGAGGCGGTCATTTCATCAACCAAGCCTCAATCGATTTCGACCTCAACTCATATCAAACCCCGCCCTCCATCCTCGACATCAGCTTTCCATCCGACCCATCTTCACCCGTCCCGTTCGCACCCACACCCCACTCTCCACCCGGCTCGTCAACTTCGCCAAACTCTCTGGCCTCTTCCTCGCTATCGTTGGTTCCTCAATCTACCTTTCTGACACTCGCGCTGGCCTCCATTCCTGGCTGGGAGTCCCACTCATTAAGGCTATTGCCTCTCAAGATCCTGAGGAATCTCACAAACTAGCCATCAGGCTTTTGAAGTTCATCGGCGCTCATCATCTCATCAAGGACAAGGGAGTCGATGGAGACCAATTAGCGGTCGAGGTCAGTCCAAAGAACTGATTCGATCAACTTTTATCTTTTCGGGCTAAATGAAAAAATTCCGGTCGATCATTTTCCTCGCTCAATCGATCTGGTATTATAACAGCTCTGGGGTAAACGATTCTCAAATCCGATTGGAATCGCTGCTGGTTTCGACAAACATGCGGACGCTATTGATGGACTTTTTGATATCGGGTTCGGCTACGTCGAAGTAGGATCCGTAACTCCTGAGCCACAGGTAAAAGTCTAATGGCCTGATACTGAAGAGTTCTCTTACCTTTACTCACGATCAAGCCGATCTGATTTCTGACAGGCAGGTAATCCTAAGCCACGCATGTTCAGACTTCCGTCAACAAACTCGGTCATCAATCGGTACGGCTTTAACTCCGAGGGCCATCTAGCTATCCTCACCAAGCTCCGTAATCGAGTACTCGAGTATATTCAACAGCATCGTTACCTTAACCCTAATCTGGCACTCGAAAACCAGATCGAAACCGATAGCACTCTCGATGATCACCTGAGTGCACTGGTTAATGAATTGGAACTCCCTTGTAGTTTGAGCCCTGGTAGAGTTCTGGGAGTGAACTTGGGCAAGAATAAGTGGTCGGCACCCGAAACTATTGATGATTTTACACTCGGTATTCACCGCTTAGGACCACTCGCCGATGTACTCGTCATCAATGTTTCTTCTCCTAATACTCCTGGTCTTAGAGGTTTACAATCTAAGGCACTCTTCTGTGAATTACTAACTGAGATCGTTCGCGCGCGTGACTCACTCAAGAACCGACCCGCGCTCCTTGTAAAGGTCGCACCTGATCTAAGTTACTCTGAATTAGTTGATATCGGCACTTCGGCTCGTGAAGCACAGATCGACGGTATCATTGTTAGTAATACCACCGTCGCTCGCCCTCCACAAGCTGGAACAGGTAAAAACCTCGCTTTGATTAGTTCTTCTAGCGAAGAAGAGCTCAGACTGATATTCTTTTTCTATCAATCCAGATCCATGTGTGAACGAGTCTGGAGGTCTCTCGGGTCCACCTCTCAAGCCACTCGCCTTGCGTGCTCTATCCACCATTTACTCCGCTACTTCCGGTACCATCCCATTAATTGGTTGCGGAGGCATTACTTCTGGTCAAGACGCTCTTGAATACGCCGAAGCAGGTGCAAGTTTAGTACAACTCTATACAAGCTTAACATATGAAGGCATTGGGCTCCCACGACGTGTGAAAGACGAACTCAAGACACTCTTAGGTAATAAGAGGTGGCAAGAAGTCGTTGGTAGTCGTGCTAAGCAAGTAGATGCTGTTGATGCTGGGGTAGAAGAAGCCAAAGAACAATTAGCATTCATTGAACAAAAACTAGAAGCGTACATCGACCGTCAACGAGCTCCTCCTTCTCCTCCTTCTCCTCCTACGTCTTCATCTACTACTTCTACAATCGTACCTGCACCACGACCAAAACCCTCAGCTTCAGGTCTGCTCCCAGACACTACCTCATCGATCTCTACTCCTTCTACTCCTTCAGTTCCAAAGGCAGAAAGCGCACAGGTAACACCGGTGGATGAGTTAGGGATCCTAGCAGGATGGAAATCAAAACGGAGAAGGGAGATTGAAAGTGGTGATACTAAACGGGTGGTCTAGATAGACTAGAATGAAGAATTAAAAAAATGAGAATGATATTGTGTTGTAAATGTCTTGTGGAAAATGGCTTGAAGTGATCTCAAGCTAGCACATCTTTCTTTTAGGCTACATAGATTCCTTTGCTCTCCCTGTCAAATAAATAAAGAGGGGAAGAGACAAAGACAGGGTTGTATCTTTCTTGTAACCAAAGTCTGATACAGTTAGTGCATAAGAGATTACCCACTAAACTCCCCTCAAAGTCTGATGAGTGAAAAGGATGACAGTATATATGTGAACCAAAGCATGGCTGCCCTCATACTTTCCCTCCATGGTATTTGCACCAAAGTCCATGGACATAGCATTGTGTCGCTATGTCGGCAAATAATCTTTTCTTCCACTAATACATGAACTGTATCCTAGCTATACAACAAACTGACCCTAATCTTAACCTCCTGAATCGCTTGAGTACTGGATTCAATCGTCTTCTTGATGATTCTACCCCAAAACCTCCTTATGAATGGGGGGAAACAGGCGGGTTTTCTTTGGCTTGATCTGTTTCTCTATTCACTACCATATTGTATTGCTTATCATTGTGACAATTAACATTTCTTGGTAGGACTTTTCCCTTGTGGTTTTTTTTTTTTTTTTTTT
>MU167324.1:168976-180511 GCA_015951145.1 Cronartium quercuum f. sp. fusiforme G11
CCAAGATATTTGTATTGGATGGGCCTATCCGATGTTCTATCACCCCAAGATATGCGATGCAGTGTCAGTAGGATTAGGTGCAATGGAATTACTATCGGTATCTAATGCTCTGACACCATATTGCAGTGTAATTCCATCGCACCTAATCCTACTGACACTGCATCGCATATCTCGGGGTGATAGAACATCGGATAGGCCCATCCGATACAAATATCTTGGCAGTGTCTGTGAGGTTGCTAAGCATTCCTCAGGTTTGGTATTACATATGTATTCTGATTAGTATTATATGTAATCTGTGTGTTACCCTTGTGTTTACATGTGTACTATATGTAATCTTTTTGTTACACTTGTATTTACATGTGTACCATTAAAGTACTCTCTGTAACTGGTGTTTGACAGTCTGTGGGACTGCTGAGCAGTCCTCAGGGCTGACAAGATATATGTAAATATGCTCTTATGCCATTATTGTTCTCGTAAGGAAAATGGGATTATTAATAACAAAACGTTTCAATGAAGAGAAAGGAGAGATATTTACAACTATGAGAAGTATTTATACAACATGTAACATCTACAGAGGCAATTCTTTTCTTTAGCAACTCGTCCTTTTTTTTATCATTGTTTATTTTATTGCTTGAGCCGTTTGGCTATTCAACACACGAATATCCCCCCCCCCCAGCAATAACCCTGTGGCTGTTTTACAGGGGAAAGGATTGTGACTGGCTCATAGGCTCCTATTTTAATGGGGGTATTACATATAGGTGGCGCTGCTGTACAAACGGGGGTTTTAATGGGAAGGGGATGGGAGGTTGGCGGAAAGACTTTCGTCTGAGATTTTTGCCCACACCCAGCGGATTATTAGCCGCCAGGTGTCGTTGCAGAATTGTGCGATGAGTGGATATGTTTGGGGATTGTGTAGGATTGATTTGGAGGGATTGAAGTTGGTTGAATAGGTACCCGCGCTGATCTTCGGACTTGTTGCAGATAAACAGGAAGTGTTCGATTGTCTCGATGCTCTCCTGGCAGGCGCAGGAAGGGTCGCACATTCGTTTGAAACGGTTGAGGTATTGATAAGTGAATGTGGTTGGACCTAAGCTGAGTGATTGCGGCTACCTCATGTTTCTTAAGCTTGGTGACGGCTGCTAACTCGTCGTTGTAACAGTCTATATCAAATAAGTACATTTTCGGTGGGTGTCATCTCATAACGAATCCAAGATGCTTCTGTATTTGAACATCTACGTAACAACCTCATTACACCACCCACTTTTGAAAGGATGGGAGACTTAAACAAAAGATTAATGGACGATGGCAGACCCGGGTCGATGCCGATCTCACGCAGGTGCCTTAACGTGACAGCGAGTTGAAATTTGGTATGTAATTCAAATCCCACCAATGAAACTATGGTTTATATATGAATATCGCAAGGAACGAGATTTTCTAAATATGTGAGAAGTCTCAAATTAGCTGTCATTGAGCGTGCGTCCCGAATGCCGGCCGAACAAACGGACTTTCGTAATCGGGCTGTGGGAAGGAAGGAAAAGTTGCCAGCCAGCTCATGACTTCG
This sequence comes from Cronartium quercuum f. sp. fusiforme G11, assembly GCA_015951145.1. Taxonomy (NCBI): domain Eukaryota; kingdom Fungi; phylum Basidiomycota; class Pucciniomycetes; order Pucciniales; family Coleosporiaceae; genus Cronartium; species Cronartium quercuum. The sequence goes on from MU167324.1 coordinate 170,538, forward strand.
ACTGGCTCGGTGACGACGTGCTTTGATGAAATCAAATGATCGCGCTCATATACTGCCCACCGTCCGACACCGCTATAATCGAACGTATCAACAAAAATAGTTTGCGTGGAAGCACACCGCACAGCACAGCCCCTGCGAGAATAGATATCTCTATATATACATGAAGAATTGTCTCACGGATTTAAAAACTTCACCCGCGCGTGTGTCAACTCACGCCAGGTCACGACATTGGTCAGCTTCGTTCAATGAAAGCTGTCGTGGAATTGTTTGTTGATTTGGTGCAATGGACTCAAGTCAAGACAGAGCACAGAGGGGTGACAAGAGATGAGGTCCTTGAGTATTCTCTACCGGTGTTACAGAGTTCTTCACTATAAAAGCCTGACCAAGTTGGCCCTTGATTGCTCGTCCATCAGCCCCTCAGCTTATACCTCGTTCTCTCTTGGAATTCTTCCTACTTAGTACTATTACGAGCTTATAAGATGATTTCCAAACCTTTTCTACTCATTACGTTTGCCATCGGCTTGACTTTTGACTCTGTCACTGCGCAATCGTTCGCTGATCGATCTTCTTGCAGTCAATATTACCAAGATACCTATCTATACGGCCAGCAACCTCATTTTCAAGGCTCATCAGGACTTACCGCAGGTCTAGCGCAGTCGAAGAAGGTAGCCTTGCAGAAGAAAACAACGCAATCACTAACCAAGCTGCAGGCTGTTCACCAGCCAGTGGGGTTGACCAATGTCACTCAAAAGGGCAAAGTCAGTCCCCAATCGAAACTCTTGCTATTGAAGTTCATTCCTTCTTAACGAGTATCTTGATGACCGACGTGCAGCTCAGCGGCGTTAAACACCGACGAAATGTCATCAGCCTAGAGCCTCGTGCTCCGGCCAACCCGAGCAAGAAAACGGCGACAAGCAAGAAGCTTGCAATCGGTGGTGACGGCTTATATGTGCGATCCCCTCCCTCTTACATGCCATGACTTGTGATTCGACGCCATCTAATCTCGTTTGCTTCCACCCTTCCAACCCATCCCAGCACTGCCAAAATTTGAGCCCTGGCGAGTATTACACTATCGCAGTGGATGCGACCTATCAGTATCACACCCTAGGTCTAGATCTTAGCAACGCTCCTGGCTATGTGCGGCCTTTCGTTGGTGATCCTGAGTATGTTCCAATGTGTTCCATGATTGTTGAACGCTCAATTTTTCACTTTTACTAACTCTAACCCTCCATTGGTCAAAGCGCCTGTGGACAGTATGTGTAGGTTGTAATTGTTTATATAAAGCAAAAACGGACTTGACTGTTGACACGAGTTGCATTATAGCACTGTGTACTTCAAGACCCTCAACGGCTGGGTTTCGATGGTATTTGTCATTAGTGCATTCTTTCACAGGGACTCAATCACAAATCCGGACCAATGTTTTAAAACTGAGTTATCCGATGCCTTTTGGAATGACCATGTAAGTGGAGGATTTCGTCTGCTTGATGGCCTAGGCTGATTTAGCTTTCTTCCGTGTGACAGCCCGAAGCCTTGGATTTCCCTCGTTCGGTCGTACCGTAAGTTTTTTCGTCGTGTTCAACTTCATCAGGAGTGAGTGTCGTTGAAGGTTTTGTTCTTTGAACAGGTGTGTCACCATGACGAACGACCTATATTGCATTCAGTAGAAATCTACTGTCTTCTTTTGGGCCTCCTTGGACTCGCAAACGACTTCATCAAAGTTTCCTTTTCATTTCTTACTTCTCTTTCTCACTCGTGCACCACATCAGTAGTTTGTTCCGTCAAATGAATGTCATACTGAACGTTTTCAAGTTCTCTTTGCCCCCTTTTTCTTCTTGCTGCCTTGTTAGTTTCCTGACTTGTTGTTTGACCTTCAAGAGTCATATCCTTACTTACAATGGGGTGCAAGATGTGTGCTTGTTTGAATCGACTGATGCAATGGATCTATGCTTCGTTCTACCTTGTCTTCCTCCTTTTCTCGTTAGTGTCTTGCCTCATACCATAACTGCTCGAATTGGAAATTATACATATACAGAGTAGTATCACGTGAGCGCATATACTGTTCCTAATACAGTGCTTTGTCTCACCTCGTCTTAATTATGAATGACTCAAGCACCAGCATTCCTGGAACAGGCTCTCAACAAATCCTCCCTTCAAACTGTGATCCGACCCCTTATTCCGAGCCTGTCAACCCAGAAACTTGATAAACCGGTGGCTTCGACTTGTTCTATCACCACCCCTGTGCGTCTGACCGACGACAGATGTTGGACGCAAATTTATACACTCTCAGCTTTGTTCAATCTGCTAACGAACCAGGAAAGCTTGTGTTGATCGAAGAAGGATCCGGCGAACCAGTTTACTACCGCTTGCGTACTGGGCAGGTCCGTCGATCGATCAATTCACTCCAAGCGAGAGCGCCAACGAAGATATTGACTGACAAGGGTGGCTGTCTGTCATTGGATTTTTGTTGCTCTGAGTAGGATGAAGGTCATCGGATCGAGCTCTATCACTCACTCACTGATGCCGGTCTGGCTTCACTTCATAATCTATCTTCGAAGTTAAAGCTCGTTTCCCTTCAGAATCCAGCTGCAGCCATAGAGTTACGTAATTCGGGATATATTCATTGGGAATGGACCTTTGAATTTGGTCGTGATGCGAAGTTTTGTTGGAGACGTGATATTGTTGGTCTGAAATCAAACAAGAAAGGGTTTACGTGTTGGATGGTATGTGGGCCTTTTCTTTTTTCTTTGTTTATTTCCACCCCTTTTCCTTTTCCCTGCAATCGTTCCTGGCTGATTAAAGCATTGATAGGTCAGGAAGCCTGATCCAGATTACCCATGTGCAATTTATCGACCTGCGAGTTCTACATCACCTAATCCATCTTGTCAAATCCTGGATTTCAACATCCGACGTATAGAGGTGATCGAAGATAGGAGAGGTAATAAAGCTTTGTAACTCAATAACAGATTATCAGTTTGAAATTGGACAATCCGATCCCAACCGCTCATGAAAGTCATTCACAATTACCATCAATTAGGACTTGAGGTCGTCATCCTCTTGTCTCTCCTAGCATTCACAGAATCATGGTCAGATTACGAGAATCGTCGACCAAGCGAACAAGCAAGCCCACCTAATAACATACAACCTCTTCCTCAGCCTACTTCCTTACCACCTGCTCAGATTGATTCCGTGAGAGTATTTGGATTTGGTTATTTAGCTGTACCCTTTACTGATTGTGTCAGTCGCACAGGTTTCGACGGAGCCTAACGAGATCCTAGTCACTGAATCTTGCACAATTGATGCTTCAGTTGAACTTGGCCTCAAGCTGTTATCCGACCCTCTACTGTTGTATGTCTATGTCCATGCACCCACGCCCTCCACATTATCAAAAGCAGTAAAAGTAGCAGAAAGTATCAAAAGGACAAGAGCAAAAAAGTTTGGAGAAGACTTACAACAATATGTAGTAGATGATATCATCAGTCTTTCTCTCAAAGGTAAACAGAAACAAGGTACAACGATGAGCTCTAACACTAGTTCAAATACTCTCAAGATTATCTATCACGTACACCTCTTGATGAACTTTTACCTAAGCCATCGATCAAAAGCCGTATAAAACCACCCGTTCTTCCTCCAAAGAACTCCTATTTAGCTTTACAAGTTCTTGATCAACCGTCTTCGATTGAAACTAGTTCAAAGACTGGGTTTAGAAAACAGATCCTGAATGGGGTAGTCACGAAAAAGACATGAGCTTGGGTTAAAGTTTTTATGAATAGGTTGTTCAAAGTGACGACATATTGGCTCGGAAAATTGTCTTCATTAACCAGTTTTGCTCCTCTCTTTTTCTTCAAACTTTTGGATTCTGTATCACATGTACTGCATAGTTAACCATTGTATAGTTTATTATGTATTGAATTTCTCACTCTATTTCCTTCGAAACGCTCTGACATGGACAGTATCATTTCAAGAGCCACGGTCTTTTTGCAGACTTAGTTTAGTCTTTTACTTTGCTTTGGGATTTTGTACGTACTGTCAAGACTTTCACCCTTTGTACATTCTGACAGAGACGATATCTTTCTTTCCCACTATTAAAAATTATATGATTGACTAAGGATAAAGCTACCTGATGACCCGACTACATACACTTTGTTTTGCGAAGAGAAGTCATTGAAATTTTGCGGAAACTTACAAGGCTTTCTCAAGAATGTAATCAAAGCTAAGCCTAATAAATCCTGCATTGTAAAATCCAGCCCCATGTATCACATACCCACCGGCCCTGGCCCAAAGCTCTCGAGGGTCTCTCGGACAACTCGACCTACCCAGTCCCCTCGCGGACTCATCATGGCTGGGAAGGTATGCGGATGCGATGAGAAGCCAGTGGAGAAAGGGTGATCGGGTCTCAATGGTGAATGATTAGGGTCTTGGCTAAAGTTGAGTGTCCAGAGGATTCTAACGGCGGTAATGAAGATTGATCTGACATAACGGAAGATGTAAAATGTGACTTGGAGAGAATGTAGGCCAGAAGAGATGAAGCAGGCTTACCTCCCAGCGATGTGTATACCGGGACAGATTCGACGACCGAAACCAAAAGCATGGTGACCTCGCTCACTCCATTTCGAGCCCGTCAATGCACCTGAGCTATCAATGAAGCGTTCGGGATTGAAACGACTGGGGTCAATATAAGTCTCAGAGTCGAGGTGGAGTGCCCAATGGTTTGCGACGACGGATGCGCCTTTAGGGATGGCGTAGCCCTCGTAGATATCATCGGATGTGACCATGTGCGCGAGTCCACCGGGAATAACCGTGCGCCATCGCATTAGTTCTTGGACAACTGCTTGGCAGTAAATCAACTGAGCTTGGTCACCAAACTCGGGCATTCGATTTCGACCTACTACCGTGTCTAATTCAGCCTGAGCTCGCTGAGCTACGTCTGGATAAAGAGTCATTGCGAAAATAAAAGTTTCGATCGCATCCGCAGTAGTATCGCTCCCAGCTCCAAACTGGTGTTATCATTACAAGATTTGAAGTAAGCATAAGAAGGTACAAAGATCAGCCAAATTGGTATTCATGTCCAAGGCTGCTAGTGGGTTTACTTACCATTGCACCAGCCAAGAAGAAAGCCTGATCATCCTCGAGTTCATACTCATCTCTAAGTTCTTCAATCCTTTTCACAAAACACTCTCCGCCAATCTTATCGGCAACACTCTCGCGATAGAGTTCTTCAAAAAGGTCCCGAGTTTGAGAAAAGACCGATGCCGCGTGCACTTTCCAGGGAGACAGGAAGGTGGGGAGTAGATTAAGGAGTGGGAGTGAATCCACTAAATAGGCACCTGGTACGGCGGTACGAACCATTTGGTCGTTACAAGTTCGCATACGCGTTATGGATCCATCCTTATTGGTTTTTGCACGCCGGTTGAAGGTAATCTGAAGCACAGTCGAGCCTGCGTAGCTTTGATTGATTGAGAGAGAGAGACAGAGATCAGTTGATCTTCGTGTAGGTAGAGGTGAACAAGGGTGGGCGATTACTGAGAGGACGAACCGCTGTGCATGCGCCCAGTGTTGCTCAGGCTCATTCAAGAGATCGAGCGCTAGTTGGGCAGACTCTTGGAGTTGAATTCGCTCATAGCCCACAGCGGCACGGGGCTGAGTGAGTTGATGAAGGAGTTTGCGTTCTCTACGCCAGAGGTCGTTGTACTGCATAAAACTAAGCCTAAGTCCACGGGAGACGTGCTCGGATGTCATGATGTGGCGAGGGCGAGATGAGTAGATTGATGAACGTTTTTCGAGGAGCTCGATGGCAATACTAGGTGAGCTTATTACCTGTCAAAACGCTTTTGATTGTCAAGTTTTGGCTAGCTTTTTACTTTCCTTGTCTTCATCTTATGATGAGAGAAGACGGACTGACGATAAGCTGAGTAAATCCTAATCTAAGTTGATAGATTGGACCTGTGTGAACAGAATGCAAGTTGGGGCGTTTGAATATATAACGATAGTAGCCTGGAAACGCGATTAATGAATGACAGACCGTATTTTTTTGCCCATTCCGTCATCTTGATCCATGGTCGTTCCCTTGGTATCTGCAGGAGGTTGCCGACAACTGGAAGTCCAGGAGGACCAGGCAAGGACCGAGCTGAGTTGAAGCGGAGGCTCGGATTATTCTGATGAGTAATGAAGAGGAACCGAGGACGGTAATAGAGAACGAGAGAGGTGATGATGGTTATAAGAAGGCCAATTGAGATTACTTGACTTGACTCCATAACTTTTCTTTTGCACGAGCAACACGCATCAAAAGGGAGGAAAGAACGAGTAATTGACCTTTGAACTTGTTTATGTAGACGCCCTCAGCCCACTCAATCACCTCAATGAATGCAACCTCGTCCTCGATCCTCAGCCGATCGCGAGCTGCAGATTAGGGGGTGGGCTCGGGGCCCATCCAGCCGGTCATGGTCCAAAGAAAGCTCACAGGCGAGATACGCAAACCTATGTAAATATCGGCAAAGTGACGGTCAATTTTTTGGGACAGCGACCACTTCAACCGTCACTATACAGATGTTCATACAACCTGAATTATGGCCCACATCTATCTGCTGAGCTCCAGGCACCTTGATTGAAGTCTCGGTAGATTTTGCAGAAGCTTCTGATCTCCAAAGACCTTGCTCAATGCTTCCCCAAGCTTGGTAGGCTTTGCTCATTCCTTGACTGAGCCTTGGATGAGATTACAGTACACAGTAGAGGGTATGGACTTCCCAACATCAGTATGGAAATATAGTTTTGTCAAGATTCAGGTTTTGGAGTTTAGATTTGAAATGTTACATTATTCCAACAATCAGTTGTAATGATTTCACGTGTTACTCATGGTCTCTCACTCTCTTTTATTTTAAAAACTCTAAATTAAAGTTTTCTCCTTAAAGAAATGTTGTCATGATTGAAATGATCTTACTTTTACTTTTCGTTCTATGCCACGCTTTTGATTCTTAAATGATTCGATGTTTTACTTTACTTTCAGATATTTCACTACGACAAACTTCTGACACCCTTTTGTTAATCACGCGTTGACGCGTCTTTGAAATAGTTGATGTTTCATTTCTTCTTTCCTCTTTTTCTCTCATGAGATTCTTTTGTCTCCATACGATTCACTTTATTTGTTGTTCACCAAATGAATAAAAGTTTTTGTTTTTCTTAAAATGAAAACAATAATAATCGTGCACCCTTCTTAAGGTTCTGAAGTATAACTTAAAATCCCTTAGTCAGAGCATCACATCACTGTAGTTGGGTTGGTTGATTATTGCAGAAGTTTCACGCAGCTCCGCTGCCTTTTCTTACAAATCCAAAACGCAAGTTACCAGGTCAAAGCATCTATAGTGGTGAGCCATCAAGTCTGAGAGCTTTCGAGTATCCGAACATTTGATAGCCGGCTGATACCTATTAGTAAGATTAGGAGATTTCCTCTGGTCTCATATTCCCCTTTGCGCAATGTCAGATACTTCCTGTCTTGATCCATAGGACTGGATTATTTCATTCTCATGCTTGAGCGTGCGCCCGCAGCGCTCTCCGGCGCAGTGCAGTGCCACTTGCTCGTTCCCGCGGAGCTTGCATGTCGCAGACAACGGGTTGGACAGAACTAATGCTGTAGCCTTTAAAAATACAATGATGTTTCTAGGCAGCTTGTCACACGCCACCCAAGCACTTTGATAGATCACCTTGGCTCGCTGAGATGGATAAAGAGAGGCGGACAAACCGGAGGGATAATTAAGCTGTTGCATTCCACTACTTTTTTTATGTTTTGTCATCGTCCACACCTTGATTCCTTAGTGATTTATTCTTCTTTGTACCATCATCTCTCAACCCCTCATCAGCAAGTGGCTTGCATCACTCGTTTCAAGATGTCGTACTCCAACAAAATAGAAACCATACAAGATAAAAACACGTTTGTATTACCTCAACCCCTTTTTGGCGGTCCAACTGGACTAGGCTGTAAACTCTGCTGCGCAGAGAGAGCACGCCGCACGCTATGATAAGTGCCCAGTAGGAAGATATGCATGATGAAAAAAAGGGGTCGCGCGGACTAGCAGACCCAACTAAATCATAGCCCAAGAGCTAAATCGAGGCCCGCACATAGCAGCGTTTCCGTAAACAGTAAGCTTTGAGAGAGAAAACACGGAGGGACTGGAACGGAAAGGAATCCAACAGGTGATGAGTTGGAAGTCCTTCCGGTCCGGGAGCTAAAAGCTGTCTCCGACTAGCTGTGCCGCAGTCGTGACATCCCTGTGACACCCCTGGTCACCATACCGCAAACACGTTTTGATGATGTACTGATGAATCGGTGCGGGTACTGCGGTAGGACTTCGCCGGCTAATAGCCAGCGATCAAATGTTCGGCTGCTTGAATCTTGTGAGTTACTTTGAGGTGTAAACTGATTGTTTACACACACTTCGAAGTGTGTACTTGTGTTGTAGGTATGGGGTAGGGCAAGTGGACAGATTTATTGCTTGCCTCTACCTCCCCAAATTTGGTGTTCCAGAGGTCAAAATTTGGAGGTGGCCCCTGAATTTTTTTGGCAATAGGAGGGGTTGCCACTGCACTTTTTTTTTTTTTTTTTTTTGGCAAAATTTGGTGGCTGACCTTTAAAGTTAGAGATATAGACACACCACTGCGGATGCTCTAAGTGACTCTATGAGTCTACAATTTTTGCTACAGCATCTTGCAGATAGAGCATCTCTGAGATGCTATAGCTGTCCAGACCTCTTTGATCCCATGCCCTTGTCTCAGTTTTGTTTGACTCCTCCATCACCCAAAACTCCCACACCCTGACAGTTGCCAACCTTGAGGACTGCTCACCATATTACAACTACTACATGTTATGCACTAGGAGTGATTCACAGGTAATTGTAATAGTAACTTGGATGTAGCCATATTTCTATTTTATTTTAGTTTAGTTTTTTTCAAGTGCTTTTGATTTCACATATTGCACTGACTGTCTACTTAAGTCTAATGTAAAGTGCCCTACAACCCTTGTGTGTCTACTCTTATACTGGTCTACCAAGCCACCATAACAGATTGTTTGTGCCAAATATGTAATCATTTGTGCTTTAAGGTAAAAATACACTTCAGGGCTCAGTATCAAGAGCCCATATGTAACTGTAAGTTACATAAATCACATGAGTAAAATCACTAAGTCCAAAGACAAGAATTAGTAATAGTACACCAGAAGTTAAAAGCATTCACCAATGAGAAGTGATCTCAGCTATCTATAAGGATAAGTGACAGGAGAAAGGACCATCCTTCTACTGAGGACCAGAAAGGTATATAGACCCCCTGTCTGTTCCTCAGCCCTTTGGAGGATTCCATATTCTCAGAGACACCAAAAAATCTCAAAGTATTCATTAAACAATATCTCAGTAGTCTTCTTATACACACTTGGGATATCCAGCACTGACTACAAAAGTAGTCTGGTGCATCCTGGATTTAAGAACATTGCTCTGTATCTTTTATTTCTCATGCTGCCAGCCTCAAATCAAGGTCTTGGTCCTTCTCCATAGACTGAATTTACTGTCTTGATAGAATCTGGGCAGAGATCTTCAAAATAATCATTGGTAGGGGGTTGAACCAATTTGAGTAAGGATGACTGTTGGGTTATAAGCTCATTAGACTCAGCACTCTGTCCATATCAAGGTGACTTGTTGATGAGAGCAGACAAAGAACTTTTAAGTTCTCTGATTGTTCTCATTTTTCACCCAGAGCCAGCACATGAGCCTTCCCTTTATGCAAAGTAACTTCTCTTTCTTTTCACTCAATGCACCATGTGCTGAAAGGTGTGTACTGTATGCCTGTGTATCACTAAGGCACTGGATTTGAGAGGGATTATGAGGTGATTTCAAACATGACACTCACTGCCAAGATATTTGTATTGGATGGGCCTATCCGATGTTCTATCACCCCAAGATATGCGATGCAGTGTCAGTAGGATTAGGTGCAATGGA
>MU167325.1:22513-33817 GCA_015951145.1 Cronartium quercuum f. sp. fusiforme G11
ATGGAATTACTATTGGTATCTAATGCTCTGACACCATATTGCAGTGTAATTCCATCGCACCTAATCCTACTGACACTGCATCGCATATCTCGGGGTGATAGAACATCGGATAGGCCCATCCGATACAAATATCTTGGCAGTGTAACCTATACCCTAAAACCTCTTTTAAGAGGTCAACTAACTGTAGTCTGTGCGAGTTTCTCCTCTCACAGACTAATTCTTTGAACTTAACCTGTTTACCAAGTGTTGAAGTAGACCTAAAAGAAGTCTACCCCTCACACCCTGTTCTCTTCCTGTGAGATTGCCCTCCATGTTAGCCCGGTCACCGCACCGAAGGGGGTCTTGAAAACACCCCGTTCGAAATACAATCCGCATCCCTAATTAAAATGCAAAAAAAAAAATTATTCAGGCCCAAATGGGCCGATGTCGCCTACTCACGTGGGTGCGTCCTAGGGACGTCTTGGGGATCTCGCTTGGTACGTCTCCAGGATGCACCCAGAGAGGTCTCTTAGAGATCCCAACTGAAATTGACGTCCCAGAGACCGCTCTCAGTTTGTCACGGCGGGATCACTTGGGGGATATCTCTGGGAAGTCCCGGCTGCGGAAGGGACATCCCAGAGATATTCCACATGGCCAGCTCTCAGGGACGTCTCTACCTCAGCCAAAAATAGACATCCTGGGGAGCTCTCAGAGATCAATCTGAGGGCTCCAGATCTGGTCGTAGTGTAGGTCCAAGTCGGGTTCGGATAATGCCCCGCAGGAATGAAAAAGAAAAAAAAAAAATCTCTTAGGAGGGACATTTATTTTCGAAACTGCAGTAATATCCATGCTGTAATTTTTTGAATTGTTTGGAATGAAAATCGATCAGTAAAATTACCCGGCCCATGGATTATAGGCTTTTGCCACCAACTATACGATATTATATTTCAGTACGATCTGAGACGGACGGGACGGGAGCGGACGAGATGGAAGTGAGCACAATGGAATGGTGCCGAACCTTGCCGCAGTTGTGTCGTGGGTGGACCTGGTCCCGGTCCACTATACTAACAACCACAAAAAAAAAAAAAAGTTCACCTTTACAAAAAAAAAGAGATAGCCACAAAGGCCTGAGTCTGAAAATTCTAAAACAGTCCTCCAATACTCAAAAAGTTGAGTTTCTCGAGGGAAATCATTTGATTTGAATGATATTACTGTAATAATCATAATAATTATAAGAAGAAGAAAAACAATCATATTTTCAAAAAAAAAAAAAAAAATGACATGCATGGAATAATGCCGCCGATGCGAGAACATTCCAAAACCGGTCTCGGACGCTTGAACTGATGAGTACCAAGGGAAATCATCCAGTCCGGGCTTTTGGGCTACTCCTTCTGAAAATACCAAGGCTCCTGGGGTAGCAGCCGCCTTACATATAGCAAATACACGTTGGCACAAATGAAGTATGCATTAAAAAATAAGTTTCAGTAAGAGATCGCCTACATACGATTATGATGGTGTTTTTCAAAGTCCCCCGCCCCGATGCGTAGAAATTTTGCTAGAGACAAAAGCCCTCGCACAAGTGTAGCTCAGCAAAACTTTGCCCCAATATGTTTTTTCTGCCTGGTGCCTTGTACAGTCCACGAAGACCATGGTTGATCAAAGTAGTCAGAAAGCAGAGTTTAATAGCTTGCTTCCACGTTTCACCCGAAGACAGCTCGAATTCAATTGAACATTGCCTTCTACTTGGGAGATCAAGTCGCGTATGGATTCCACAGCGAAACAAAGACCGAACATAATGGAGAAAAACTTCATATGAAGCAGAGCAAACTGAAGTCGAATTTACATGTTGTTGTTTTTTTGAATCTCAAGACAAATGAAATGAACATTTGTATTACGCAGTCCCGTGTTATCTATTGCTTTCACCAACATAAAATTCCCTGTCGGTTTCAAATGAGAAGAAGCGTTTAAAAATACTAGTTGGCTGGTGGCATCATTGAACAAAGGTTCTCGCCTGTAAAATCAAGTGTCAGTTTGAACTATATGATGATGAAGTGAATAATCAAATTCTCATACCTTAGATCCTTCAGCAGAAGCGCCCGTAAACGGGTCCTGTGAAAGAATTGACACCAATTAAGATTGCGCGGATAGGTGGTGGATTGTACAGATCATAAGAGCCCATACCATCTTTTGCTCCTTCGCACGCTCTGTTGCAGCTTCTTGCCATTCCTTTGTCATAGTGCGAGGTGGCTCGGGAGCTAGAGTAGATAACCATATATATATATATATATATAAGAGTCAGATGGCACAAAAGACTACTGATCAGGTTTTGAGAGGAATAAAACTCACCGTTGAGTCGGATGACGGTAAAGATCGCTACCCCAGCTGTGACACAGCCGGTGACACCCAAGAGGAGTTTAATACCGGAACCTGGAGGGTGAATGGGTTCACGTGGCCCATGAGGTCCGAAAGAGACCCAGTATGCTAAAAAAAAGTGTGATACTGAATTGAGAAAAATGCGGGACCAAGAGCCATAGATGGGGTGCTAATGATCAAGTTTCTTACAAGCTTTTTTCTCATCTAACGATAGTTGTTTCCAATCTTTCTTTTGTAAACCTTCCAAGTGATGAAAGATCGATTCCTGTTCTTGAGGTGTCATCTCCTTCCATGCAGCTTCGATCTTTACATTTAAGAGTCCTGATCAGCCTCCAGTCCATCATGAGGTTTGATTGATTGATGGAATGAAAAACCAAATGTAAAGTTTACATTACTAATCGAGGGAACCGTAGCGCTGGATGCGGATGAAGACTGGTGAGAAGCATTAACAGCGATGGTAGCGTATGATTGTCCGTTGCTAATTGGGATCGCAGGAAGTGAATGTCGTAATGTTGAAAGAACAGTAGTTTGAGTGGATAGCTGACGAGCAGCTCGAGTACCGATCGAACGTAACATTGTGTTGATAAGGATATCTCGAGAATGGTTTGAAATGTAATGTGTTTTGATGGTAGAAGTCTCGATGGACCAGAAGATGAGCTAGATGTGGCACAGTCGATCGAACGTTGACCGATTTCGGTTCGGGTCAATTCGGCTGGCTGGGTCAAATTTTTGGACGACCCGCAGACGATGAGGGATTTTAGCCCCTACCATACGACGCTGTTGAGAGCTGTATCATTATCAGTGGACTGTACGAGCTACTGTATGCTAACTGTACCCTTGCGACACTCGCAGAAATGTCCACTATAATCATTACAGATTTCGAGAATGACTGTACGTTGGCGCTCAGAGCGTGCCCTGACGTGCTCTCACTGCTGAGGCGTGGCGTGCAGGGTCCACTTGAGCCCGCCTTGCAATACGGCGCGCCGGTACGGTACTGCTCCGGCCCCGAATTGATGATGCACCCGATTGTAAATTTCACGCTCATTTGAATTTGAACCCGATGACCCAATCAACTCGAATCGCCAAGTTCTGATGCCCTTCAATTCGATGTCGAGCTTGGATGGATGATGGCACCTTTCACCTTACCCACCATTGCGCCAACGAAACTCCAGCATCGACTGTTGTCTTACCTTCTCAAGCGCTTCCTCAGCCCATTTCTCAAGGACCGTGGTGTATCTTTTGATTCCAAGATTAACAACCCTCTCGAGTCCGATGCATTCACCATCAACAATGTGGAGCTCGATCCAACCACATTGCAAGAGATCTTATCCAGAACAAGCCTCTGTCTCACTATTCAATCCGCCACCCTTGACAAGTTTTCTCTGCGAATCGAATGGCCTCCTTGGTCCCTTTCTTGGGATAAGTATGTGCCTACGGTCAATATTCGACTACAAGGAATTAAAATTGTACTAGCTGTCAAATCTGAGAACGGACAGGATCGCCCTTCTAGTTTTGAATCATCCGACACTTCGCATCGTAACCTAGATCTCGCCTCTAGTTTTGCTGGATTGGCCGATGATTTTGTCCGATACGAGGACTCGGATACACTTGCAGACGAGCCTGACCATCAGCTACCAGGAGCCTTTGCATCACAATCCGCTTTGAAAGAAATTACAGAAGAGCCTGACCGTCGAGGCATTTTTGCAGGTCTTATTGAGAAGATACTTGAGAAACTGTCATTTGAATTCGACAACTTTTCCCTTCAGGTCAGGCATGATCAGGCAGATTTGGCTTTGGTAGTTGATCGTGGGTTTACTCATCCTGATCCTGAAGAATTTAATCGTATTCCAAGGACACTATCTCGAAATTTTTATCTTTCGCCACCCACGATATATTTTAGGGACTTGCCCCAAGAAGCACTCACTCGATCTAGCACCCCGTCCAACCCGAGATCGATTAGCGATGAATCACTCGAAGTCGATGATGACATGCTCATGTCCCAAGCCATTGCTGATCTTCGGGACCCCACCCCTCTGCCGAACATACCAAGCTATCGCTCTGATGACCCACCAGAATTGCACCTGATTCGTCCGGACCGTATATTTCTACGAGCCCATGGCGACCGTGTATCAAGAAGACCGGTTCATACCTCATTAAAAGAGACCGATATTCAAGCGAGTACAGAAACAACACACCGATTGTCCGGATCCCATTCAACGCCGGTAGGTGAAGTTGAACCGCGCCACGACATCATGATCTTCATAAGCTACATCTTTCCGGCTCCTCCTGCAACCAAAAACCCAACAGTTCATGATGCAGTTGGTGCTCACGTGGCAGCCCAGCTCGAAGCTCCTCTGAACACCGAGCCCACTGTCAAAGTCTCACATGCCGGAATATCTCAATACCAAGTCGAGATTGGTCTACCGGAGATAGATGTTCACATCAGATCGCCATCAGAGATCAAAGCGTGGATCAACCTCTTTTCAGATATGAGTGAAGATTCCTTGCTCATCTCTGATCCATCACCGGTTATCAGGACATCTTCTGATCGACCAGACATATCGACTGGCTTTGATTTCAAGTTGCATTGTCGTCGGATAACACTGAGGGCTGATTGCGATTCTCTTATAAACGGATACGTCAGCGCATATGGCCTGGGTCCCGTCTCGAACCCAACCTCACTAATTATCTCCTTAGGGCCAATCATCCTCTCATACGACAGTCATGTTCTTGACGTACTGGATCACAATCAACTTTCTAAATGTGTTACTCGCCTCACTGTTACCAAGATAATTATCCTGGCCAAGTCGCCGGGGATCTCGGGATCAGAGTCTCACGAGAGCCTAATATTACAAGTTCCCGAATCGCATTCTACAGCTTCAGCTGTTTCGCTGCACACATCCAAGGCTCTGACAGAAATTTTATTTGGTCAAGCGCAATTTGACATTGACTTGGACTTGTTTTTAAGCTTTAGGCCTCTGGTCGAGGCCCTAGACAGCTCGCTGCCTCACAACGTAGAGAGCGGTGTTCGACGCAAGACCAGGGAGTATGAAAAGAATAGGAAAGTAGATTCTCGATCAAATTCTAGAAAAGTTACTGCCCACAAGGCTTTGCATACGATTTCGGTTATCGCACCTAGTATCAAACTCAGAATCAGGGTCAGCAGTCCCACAAGCGCAACTCGGAATCGACTCGACTACCGTGAAAAGGGTGTGGCTTTAGCGATACTTTTGAAATCAGTACAAGTAGATGTCGTATCAGCCTCCGACATCCACTGCACGGTCCATTCAGCTACTGCACGTCTGGATCATTCTTCTACAGAAGAAAGTAATATTTCTGCGACCCCGTTTCTGATTGTTACATCTGCGCTCGATGAGAACCCAGATCAACCGGAAGATACTAGTCCATGTGTGACGATAAATTACGGTGGTCCGGAGCGTACCGAGGACCACGCGGCACCCGGGCACACCCATGAGATAGACCCCGCGATAGTGAACTTAAAACTGGTCAGGATCCTACTCAACAAAACGCGGTTCGATCGGCTTCAATATTGGTTGGACGACCTGAGCTCGTGGGCACTTCGATCTTCGTCCGGAAATGGCGAGCATGGATCGAAAGTTCAAGGCCTGAGTGATGTCTATTCGCAAGAAAATTTCAATCCTAGTCGTTCGGCTTCCTTGTCTCCCGTTTCATCTGTCCGAAGCGTTCCACTGCGCTCCAAACCGCGCGAGACAACTTTGTGCGTCCAGGCGATTAAGTTGACGATCGATTTATCGTCAAATAAGAAATACCCACTTAGCCCTTCACCTGAGCCAAAAACACAGCTGGCTCTACGGTTGCAAGGTCTCGCAATTTCGCAGACACTGAATAAATCTGCCGGTCCTCAAACATCAGCTGATGCATCCCCTGATAGCACATTGGGGCTTCGGATCGTTTCGGTAACTGGGGACTTGAAGCAGGATGATGAGGTATTGCAGTTGGTCCGAACAGAAGGAGAAGGTGACATTTCTTCGGTTGGTCATGTCCCTCTTCGCAACTAATCGAACCAACTCTGACTTCAGAGCTGTATCATATCTTCATCATTTTAGAACATGGAACATTGTGCACTGTCTATCTCGATCAAAACCACCGCATCTTCAGCCACTTCTTCAACCAAAAGAATCACGGCAGATGTCCTCCTTCGCAACATCACCGTCCATATTGGCCCATACTGTGCCTGGTTCCATGACCTGTTCTCATTTATCGAGGCACCCCCTGGAGTATAGCCAAGCAAACTGCCAAAACTTCTCTAGTTTTCATAGACGACTGACATTGGAACGTGTGTTTCTTTTGGCCTTCGTAGGCATTTGAGGTTGCCGGTCCTAATTATTTGACCCGAGTACGTGTTACATTGCGTTCGACGGCTATACGAGTTTCACCCCCGTCCTCTGAGTGTTCAAGTGAACCGCGTGCCCAATTCATCATTGCCGCTGTTTTCGACGATTTTGCTGTCAAAGTGCAACTGGATCCATCATCGTCAGATATGTCGCCTGAAATACAAGGTACCACGACTCTACAATTGGCCGAAAGTCAAAATGTAAGTGTCTATCCGACAACAAGGGTCTTACTTTGCGCATTACTTTCTCTTAGTGTGCTGATTGGCATTGCATCATTTTTTCCAGGGCACATTTGTTCGAGTAGCCAGGTTGTCAAATGTTGATCTCAGTACCTCCTATTCTACAGGAACCGGTAAATTACGAGTTGAGTGATGAACCAAGCACGTGTGTGAATGATAATTTTTGACCGAGCTGTTTCGCCCCACACCAGGGCCGCGTGCGTGGAGGTTCATTCGAGGCGTCGTTGTGCGCGGATTCGGCTGAGAGCTTAGGCGATGTCATTGCTGCATTGCGCCGAATGTCATTTACCAAAGGTCAACCTGAGTAAGTCACCTCCGCTGATGTAAACCTGAAGCCTTTTGACACGCGCTGCTTTGATTGGTCAGGCTTGAGCTCGATCGCGAGCACACTATTGACGAATCTGTAGTTCAGCCAAAGCTTCGGGCTAGTCTTTTGCGTAGGTTGATTCACATGTCAAAGTTTCAACTTTGAAACTGATATCAGGTGCTGGTGTAATTAGAATCGGCAATGCAGGATACTTCTACTCGTCAGCCACCGCTGCCGTTTGATCTCGGTGAGGATTTGGTCCATGAAGATTATCCGACAGATGCCGAGTTTGTGCAGAATGGACCCACTCGAGCCACCAGGCGTACCGATACTACAAAATTGCATACTTCTTCTATCATTCGTACATTGCAACAAGGTGATCTCAACATTATCGATGACTTTTTGCTTGCTCCGCGCATTCGGTCCACGCGCTCTCCACGGTAAGTGTACAAAGTTTATCAACGAGCCTTCGTCCAAGATTTTGATGATTGGACCTTTTTTTTTTGCAGAGCAATCGAAACCGAGTTTAAAATTGAGAACTTTGATGTATCAATTTGTCTTCATGAAGGGTATGATTGGACTTCCACTCGCCACGCGATTGAAGAAGCTCAGAAGGCTATGCGAAAACGATTACAAAAATTACGTCAGTTGCTTGCTAAGGGGCATCTGACTGATGATGCAATAGATGATGAACTGCCCTCGGCTACCTTATTCAAATCGGTACATTTTGGTTTACCAGCATCGAGTCACAGCCTTACTACTGCTCAGCTCCTCACTGCTATTGAACGTGAACTGGATGACCATGGTTTGACAGCCGCGGATGATGACACCAGTATAGCCAGTAGTTGGCAGACATTACCATCTCCCCCCAAAGAACGAAGTGGGCCTACCATCAATAGCCTTTCACCTTTGCGAAATCTACAGAGATCAAGACATCCGGCTCTCGAATTCACCTTGAAGAATGTGACAACTCGTTTCCGAAAGTACGATACTCTTCAGAAGACATCGGATAATGAGTCGAATCGCACCACCAGTTTAAGATTAAACGCAGATCATGTATCAATTATTGATAATATTCGTACCTCGACTTGGAAGAAATTTTTGACTGAACTTAGACCGAATGACGGAGGTGTATTGAGACCAACTGGTGCACCTATGCTTCGTGTGAATCTTGATATGGTGTTATCGTCAGAAGATGAACGAAAACAGGAGGCTTTGCTCAAAGTGAGTGATGATCCCAGTTTCCGGTAATCCGACAGCTTTAAACTGAGGAGACTAATGAGAACTATCGTAGCTGAAAATTGCACCGCTAAGGTTATACGTCGATCAGGATGCAATAGACTTCTTGAAAGCCTACTTTGCATTCCAAAAAGGCGGTAGTCCACCAGAAGCACCCATAGTTACGAAACCTGCAGAAAGCATGTTCTTTCGTTAGTCGCTCACGAATTGATTTCCAAACGTTCCCATTAACACCTTGGCTGCTCTTCTAACGACTTACTTCCCCTTTTCCGACGTTATGATCGTTCCAGAACGCGTAGAAGTATTCCCAATTCGTATCAAACTTGATTACAAGCCAAAGCGGGTCAACTATTTGGCTCTTCAACAAGGTAAAGTCATCGAGTTGATGAATTTCTTTCATTTCGATGGTTCGGATATGACCCTTCGACACGCAGTTTTAATCGGGGTGAGGGAAAATGACTCTATTTCTTACTCGTGAAATTGAGTTTTCTGATGACAATAGTTTCTTTTCGTAGGTTCCAGGGCCGGATAAAATTGGCCAACTTCTACAGGATATCTGGACTCCTGATATTAAGGCCAATCAGTTAGCCGACGTCATCTCTGGTATTGCACCTGTTCGGTCCGTCGTCAATGTCGGTTCTGGTATAGCAGATCTAGTCCTTTTGCCCATCGAGCAAGTGCGCAAAGACGGAAGACTAGCAAGAGGTTTACAGAAGGGAACTACATCCTTTGCCAAGAGTACGGCTTTGGAGGCAATCAAATTGGGTGCTAAACTCGCCACTGGTACTCAAGTTATCCTGGAACGTGCTGAGGCTATCTTGGGGGCTAGATTGGCTGAGGACGTGAGGGTGGAGACTATTGAGGGGACACTTTCTACTCAAGGTGGTAATGAAGATATAATGGACACGAGCAAAGGTGATAACAGTCGTGAGATGATCAGTCGATACGCGGAACAACCAGGCAATGTCCAAATGGGAGCAAAACTTGCGTATAGAGATCTTCGTGATAATATGCGTACAACAGCTCAGACTATACTCGCTGTACCTTTGGAAGTCTTTAATGAAGTGAGCGAATCTAGCTGTATTTTTTCGGAATTTCGATACTTAACTTGAAGATTCTTTTTTTTTATTTTTTTTATTTTATTTTTTTTTACCTAGGGCTCGGGTCGTGCTGTCGTGAAAGCCGTTCCGATCGCTATTCTACACCCCATGGTTGGTGCCACTGGGGCGATCAGTAAGACTTTATTGGGGCTTCGCCATACTTTAGATCCACACGCGTCAGATAATGACGAGGATAAGTACAAACGACTCAATACAAACTCCTGAATCTCGTATTTACTCTTCGAGTCGATTTAAATATGTAATATAATACTTTGAGAGAAAGATTGAGGAGGTCGTTATATTTGATGGTTCAACTACATTGTGTATCTTGTATTTTAACTCGTTTGTATATTTTTATCTTGTTCCTATCTTTTTCAAATCGTTTCTTTATTGAATCATGAAGTTATATTGTACTCTTCTGTATAAATCTAAGTATTGTGCTTAACGTATCTAAGAATGCCCTTATTCCTTTGGTCCTTCCACTTCCCTGATAGCATCTTAAGTAGATTGGTTTTTGCTAATCATCTAATCATCTTCACAACTTTTCTCCCTAAGATTTTGGGATGGTGTTCATCATTACTTGATCTTTGGAGCCTTGGGTCATAGCGTTTCTCTGGTTATCATATTTATGTCTGGCTCAAGGAATTCAATGTAAAAGAATTTCAGCCAAAGTCGTAATTTTGAAATTCACTCTCAGCTATGATGATAGACCCAACATTATAAGAAAAAAAAAGGTACTCAGTATCATCAAATTACTCAATATACAAATCTCTAATCTTTTCCCTCCTATACATAATGTGGTGACATTTGAAATCAGGTGAAGAAATCTATTGGTTGTTTAAATTTGCATGCACCCACTAGATTTGAAACCACACAGTTCCTTCAATCACATGAATTGAGGAGAGGTATGCGACTAGTTTACAGAAAACAACTTGTTTGGCTTGATGAACCCAAAGTTGTGAAATTCTATGAGTAATATGTCACAAATATGTGTGGGTGAATATAGATATGAACTGTGGAATGGGAAATTTATTTGGCCTTGGTAAGGGATTAGCGTGTTGAGCATTGGTTGCATAAGTGCTGGTTTAGGTAAATGTGATTAGCTTTAAAAAAAAAAAAGTTACTTTTTGAGTCCAAGTATGTTCTTCTTGGAAGGTAACCTCCAAAGGTACAGAACTGTTTTCATTCATTCTTTTTGTCACTTGGTGAATGGGGTGGGTATCTACAAAAACCAAAGGATGCTTGCAGTTGAAGCGGATGGGGATAAAGGTTGATGTAGGGTACTTTAACAAAAAGGCTTGCATCTCATTTGAAATTCTTTATTTTAAAGTTGGGAAATATGACAAGCCAAAAAACCCTTTCAAGGTATTTTCCCTCTCTGTGTACCTGACTGATTGAAATTATCAATCTGCCATAGGTTGACTCAGTGTTGTAAATTTAAATAACTCAAAATCAAATGAAAGCATTTCATGAAGGAGAAAGAAAAAATCGGAGTAGTTTGATTCTGGATGCCACCAACTAGTCTGATGTGTCAATTTTGATGATTTATTAACCTATCAATGAAGAATTTAGACAGAACATGAGACTTTCATTACTATTGTAGAAGGATGGTAAAGATAAAGTGCTGTAGATACTACACTCAATGTCAGGAGTTGGCTACTGTCAGGCTACCTCCTGGCTGGAAAGTCTGG
>MU167325.1:48658-70653 GCA_015951145.1 Cronartium quercuum f. sp. fusiforme G11
CTGATGAAGTAAGTGGAATTCCTGCAGGTCATTTATGCAATCTAAGCTGCAGGCCATGCATGCTATTCATTTCCCCCACCCAGTAGGAAAAAAAAACCACCTCACATTTCTTGATGTACTAATTGAAGTTTTGATGAAATCTTGGTGGGGGTAGGGGAGTGCTTTGGGTGACCAGAGAGGAGTAATTGGCTCCTGTGTATTCTCAGGCCAGAGCTCAGCCTGCCGCACTGCACCCGTATGAAGATCCTTTTATATCCAGACCAAACCTGTATCAAATGGCTTGGGAGTTGAGTCAAGCTGCTTCAACTTCAATTCAAGCACCTGAAGTTTCATACCAAGCAAGCAACTTGTTTCCAGTGGCTCAAGGCTTAAGCCACTTTGATGAATTTGCTTCAAAAAATACTTCAGCGCACATGATATTCTCGCATTCTTCATTACAATTTTCACAAAATTTGGTGCCATCTGCCAATGGGAATCTAGGTTTGAAAGCTTTGGTTATGATCAGGGGGAAGAGTTGGGTACATGATCAGTACTGTTCATAAGCAAATCCTATGGTAAATTCACTGATCTGAATTGCACTCTATCAGATACAAGTGAGGAGGTTACATTCTTGGTTCACATGCAAGGTGCATGTACCCGATGATGACAATGACAATGAGATTGAGGTATTGAGTGTGGAAGAAGTTCCAAGAAGACTTCAAAGTAAGTAGTTCTGAGCTATCCAACTTTCAAGAACAAGGACGCATGAGCTGTTTTGGTAATGGTAAGAGAGTATATGATCCCTCAAATTAAGTCCTTAGTGTTCAATTATTTCAAAGAATAATTCATTGAGTTTGAGAAAACAATGCATCTTAATTCAGATTCTGGATGTGATTCAACAGAATTCAAAGACCGGAATGACAAAGCAGTGAAATGTGAGGAACCTGATTTGTTCTGCTTTGTTCTTGATTAGTGGTCAACCCTTTAACAGAGGCGTATCTCTGTCACCGCCAGCAAAAATTACTCGGACAAGGCTGTCCGAGGTGTTCTCGGACAGTGAAGTCCGAGTTGATCTCAGACCATGGTTGACCAAGATTTTCTCATCTCGGTGTGCTCGGACTACCGCTGACGAGATGAGAAAATCTCGGTCAACCACGGTCCGAGATCAACTCAGACTTCACTGTCCGAGAACACCTCGGACAGCCTTGTCCGAGTAATTTTTGCTGGCGGTGTGTAGGCCCAAGAAGTAGCAAAAAATATAACACACTCAAACAAGGTCGAACCCAAGCAACTTGCGGAAGGAATTTTACCCCTCTTACTAATTCATACAAAGAGCGCTACAAAAAGAATCTTCCAGAACTCACCACCCAATTTACAAAGAGTACAGCAGGCAGGGAAAGTATCTTGCGCCTGGCCAATCCTAAAAACAAGGATTAGTTGATCAAGCTCAATACAGCCATGCTCAAAACCTGGGCACAGCTTGGTGTCAGAGAAGTGGCGGATTTGGATCTTGTAGGTGTGCTGACGAGGATGTAGGCGGCTAGCTGGCGGTCTTTCGATGCCCGTGAGCTTTGAGCTCACTTAAACCTAAATCCGGCGAAGATAATCACCCACGGATATGAAAACGAAGGGTTTGAAAAACCGGGATAGGACCATTTCTTTTCGAAACAGCCGCAAGACGTATGAGATACATCGAACAGAACTGCCTCAAAGTAGGAATAATTTCCCATCGATGCTGCTCGACAGCCTGAAGGATACGAACAGATTCTGGATTCGAGCCAACCCAAGATTCGCCATAGATTGGGGAACAGTCTATAATCCAATCGAAGACAATTAAACATAATTAAACACGCGTGCATCCTCAAACATCTAGGAACCTGAGCCATCCTTCTTCTTGTCAGTCCGACAAGATGTTGAAGAAGGAGTGCGTATAAATAATATTGACCCTCACGCACAGAAAACTCGTCTTTCACCTCCCTCATAAACGTCGTCAACAACCTTTTAGACCTCTCCATGAACGTGTTGTTTCAAACTTTCCGATTGGACTGTTTATTCAAATCTTGGACGACACTTATCCCATTCACCACCGTCCGAGACCATATTCTTCAGCGTACCAAGGTCTTATTTTATAGAATGCCATTCTTCACTACTCCCCGCCGAACTTATTCAAAAACCATTTCATGCCTCAGCAAGCTGACGCCCGGAATAACGATACAACACTCAAGCACGCGTATTGAAGAGGTGAGTCTACTGCGTCTTCAGATGTCTGATCCTTGGTTTTCAAGTACTGACTTGAACAACTTTGACTCTACTTTGCTGGTATCGAAGGCTGAGCAAGGCATCGACGCTGATGAAAACACGAGTGTGAGCCGTGTCCTTGGAATGCAATAAGGAATCAGGCGGCCGTCGATCGTGAAAAGACTGACCAATCTTTACAACAGACAATCCCCGAATCTTCAATGGTCCAACTAGAGCACTCTAGTGCATACACTATGAAGAAATATCATTATCAACGTTCAGTAAGCATTATTTGGTGGATCATAGGCTTAATATTGCGACTTACCTCTTTGTGCTATCGCACACAGACCAAAATACCTCTCAGAGAACCAGCCCAATTCCCAATCAGCCAAAGCTTTTCTCAGCGGGTGATAATCGAATCCGATGGCGACAAGCCTCATGAGAAGATAGTTACTGATGCCTATCCAACGACTCACCAGCAGGCAAGTCCACGTTCTTCTTTTTGATCATTATTTTAAATGCCCGACTCATCAATTAGAACGCTGGATTCTTTGCTTGTAGAACTCAATCATAGCTACGCAATCTGATCCGTCTACTCGCAGACAAGTCTCGACTTCTCGACTGGAACGGGCTATCAAGGGTTTTGTCCCTTGGCCCAAAAAACAGTCCATGACGGTAAGCGGGTTGAGGTTCCAAAAACGAACGATTTCCTAGTGGCAAAAGGCACTCCGATACACGTGCGTTCTTGTTGGCACTCTGATGTTTTTACTTGATTCAAGCGGTTCTTTGCGTAAAAGTGCTTGGTATCATAGCTGCTCATCTTCAGGACCCAAGGGAATCTGTCGGCTTGCCGGTACCGGTATTGATTCAATTGTTTTTGTTGATTTTTCGTTCGCAGAAGTCGACTCAGGATGCAAGCGTCCACGACTCTTCCAGCCTATTTCCAAAATCATTTGCTCCCTTAGATAGTTCATTACCGCCAGGACTTATGCACGATGTTCGATCTACCGACCTGTCTCATCAAACCCCCTTCATAGTACATGACCCAAACTTTTTGATGACACCCAGCTTGACTTTGTCATTAAACACGCCTTCAACCATTGATCTATTAAGCGAGCATGAATCATATTTCACTCGTCCAATAGTGGATCAAGTGACCACTTCTATCCCTCGAACCACATTTTGAAGACCAACGGTAGAGTGTTCCCTGCCGTCGGAATTCCTTACTCAGATACGTGCAGAACCCGAAAATTTTGGCGGATAAAATTTTAGACAGGGGAAGCATATTAGAATCGGATGGTCTTTTGGATCCATTTCTCAGTCCTCCTGCTTGATGAATCATACTATATAGCATATTACGCGGTTTTTGTCTCACTTTTTTTTTTCACGCCGGCGAAAATTATATCTCGAATTTGCATTATCATGCCTTTTCAATTTCCCACTGATACTATATGTTTGTTTCAATCACTATCTTCCAAATGGGTCAGGTGGTGAAGGTGTTTTTTTTTTTTTTTTTTTTTTTTTTGTATATTATAACTTCTCGATGCGCAAAAATGGCTTTTTGTTACCCTTTATTTTTCTTGGACTTTTCAATGTACAAACTCAAGGCACATAGAGCTGACGACATCACGTTTCTTGCTTTTTTTTCATATCACGATTTTTGTAATTGTGGAGCAATATTAATACTCTGCATAATATGTTGCTAGAGAACAGTGTCTTTCAGTCAAAATACGACAATGTCGGTTCTCCTCGGTGATCACAATATTGAGCCTCGAACCAGGTAGACTATACCTTTCTTACACCAACCGCGAACCATACGGGTGGTGACCAAGCCCCGCTGGAAATAGGTCGAAGAGTGGAAGACACCACGCAGTTAGCTGGCTTCAGCAAAAGTCATCAACGAAACCTCTCATTAGCTCATCTTGCAAAGCCCAGATTCAATAAATGTACACTGCCTCGAGCACTAGACCCAAACCAGAGTGTAAATTTTTAATCAAGGAATTAGACATCGGATCAGATCAGATCTCATCAGAATGCTTAAAAAGCGTATCTAGCACTCAAAACCTGGTGGACGTGACCTTCGTGATTTGTGAAAGGTTAAGATTAGTTGCAGGATACACCGGTATATACTCCCGGGCAGAAAAAAACAAGTATGTGACCACATCCCCATGAAGCTGTCTTTAGGTTAAATTCCTATTAACATGACGATTATTATCCCCAGAAAGCAGAGAACGCACACAAGGATCAACAATACCAAAAAACAAAGAGAAGAAACTATATCTAAGTACCATCAGAAAAATATAGAGAAGATCCTAATATTCATCAGAAGACACTTCATCTATCTAGCTTCTAGACAACATACGCACAAACACACACACACATATACTTCTGCATCTCATTCACAAAACCCAAATGACGGAACGTATTTAGATTTATTTAGATCACCGACTTTGTCTCCGAACAACGTCCCAAACCTTCTTCACACATACACACATAGGAATATAGATGATATCGAACTTTTTTTTTCGTTGTTGCTCCTTCGAGCAAGAGCAACGTATAAGTGAATAATGACGTATCCATCAATCAGCCTGTTGTTTTCTACTTTCCGATCAAACATCCATGACAAAACCACACACACCTACACCTACACATCTATTATAATTCCGACACTCCTAATCCTCACTCCTTAACATTCGTCCGACATTGCACTTGCGCAGCCCAAGCCTCACGCGGTTGAACTGAATTAGAGGTTTTTTCAGGTGAATACGAGCCATTAAACTGAGCCGTGGCTAATGTAAACCGGAGGCGGTACAGTGAGGAGGGTGAGTTTAGCTTCAAAAGATTCATCTCATACATGAATATCAAATTGTATTTTGAAACTTACAATTCGTCCCACAACCATCAGAGTAAAGATTGTTGAACTGATATCCGTTCGTAGGCAGGCCCGTGTGAGCTGAGGTTAACCCAAAAATGAGTAAGGAGCTCATCAAAAATCTCGTAAAAAGAAGAGAAGATTAGACTGACTCAGGTTAGATGGAGGGTTCCAGATCATTTGTGCCGGTGGAGGTTGCTGACCGTATCCTGCGTTCTGTTGAAACGCATGAGGATAGACATTTTGTTGATGATTAGCGTCTTCTTTAGCGAATCCACGACTCTGATCTCCGTTGTAGTGTTGGGTCGGCTGATTCTCAGAGTTCTGCAATGAGACCGGTTGTGGAGGGCAGGGTGCGCTGGGATGGTAGTGGCCTGAGGGTTGATTGACGGTCCAATTGGTCGAAGAGGACGAAGACTTTCTCGAAGACTTACTCTGAACCTTTCCAGGTACAGCCCAGAGTGGTTTAGGCGGGAGAGGATGCTGAAGCGCGGGATGAGGTGGTTCTGATGAGTTGGTAGAAAGAGCATCCGAGCTCGTAGTCGAGTTGGCTGAACCTGAGTGCTTGGCCTTCCTATCAGCTTCTCCTAACGCTAACTCCGTAGTTTGATGGGCATGAGTTGGTGCAAGGGATGAGACCGAAGAGAGAGTTTTCGAGGACGAAGGGCGGGGACTAGCGTCAACTGATGAGAGTGTGTCACTATTGTGGTTCGATGGTTTGCTCTCCGACTCGGATCGAGAGCTTTTTATCGAGCCTGCCTCGTCCTGCCCTATCCCATCGCTACTTGTACCTTGCTTCTTCGAAAGCGGCAGCCGATGTGAGCTTGTGGAACTTCCAACAGAAGCAGGTGAGCGAGGGTACCGATTCGCATTATCGGTTGCAATAATCCGGGTGTTAATCGGACGCGAATTTTGTCGGACCAGTTTCAGATCATTTGACCCTGCCAATTTCATGTTATTCATCGACCGCGACAGGGTGGAGGCGGTAGTTCGGTGTGATGATTCGGTCGATGAAGAGGACTTCGAGGAACTGGATTGATGTGGATGGGTTGGGTCGTATATCCGCTGCATCGACTGAATAGAGTTGTGGTTGGTGGACCCAATAGGATATGGCAGCTGGGGAGCTTGAAGTCCGGCTGCGCTGTGGGTTTGCACGCGCGAGTCCATTGGAGAAAATTCACGGTGCGAGTCGGGTAAGACAGGGGGATTTAATTGATAGCTGGGCTGTGAATTTGACCACAGGTTGTGCTGATGATTGACATAGGGAGGTAGGTGAAGGCTATGTCTAGGCGATGTCGCGCTGGACTGATCAGTATCGTGGGCAATGGACTGATTTACGGTAGAAAGATGGAGAGGCGGCTGAAAAAGTTGCGGCGGTGCGGAGGGCTGCGGCCAGGTGGCGTTGGGAGGACCTGGTAAAGTTGTCTGGTGCGGATTGTTATCAAACGGACTGGGGTGATTTGCCTGAGGATGGCCATGATATTGATTCATATGATGCTGAGACGGAAGGAGGTTAGTTCCTTGAGGCATTGGCTGATGAGATGGATAGGGTACCGTTTGGGAGTACTTGACAGATTGATGCGCATCAGGTGAAAGCTGCGGAGCGCTAGCTCCCTGGAATCCTGGTTTTGATTGTAGGACAGCGTGCGCGGAAGACGCACGCGTGTCGGCCGAACGAGGTGGGTTTGAGGTCTGCTCGAATTGTGGCCTCACAGGTCGGCCACTGACCGTGCTTTCCGGTGGCATGGATGCTTGGGCACCATTCATACCAGGTATACCCATTGGGTCGTTTGAAATCATGTGTGGAATACCGTTTGCGCCGTATAAGCTTGTGGGAACCTCATGGAATCGAGTATGTTGTCCTGGTCCTCGTTGAGTGGCCTGTGTCGAAGGATTAGTATTGAATCTAGCATTGAGATTAGAGGGGTAGGATCCCTGAGGGCCAGAGTCCTGTAAGAAGGGCTGTCCTGCAAGATCGGCCGCCGGGGACGCAGGGCCACTTAAAGAATGTGGTAGTAGTGGTTGATAAGGAGCCCCGGTCCCCGATCCTTGGTGAGGCGGTGGTCGAGAATGGATGTACGGCATTTGTTGGCCATTGGAGGGCGGAAAAGTAGGATACGAGACGGTATGGACCCTGTGGTCACTTTTTTGAGTACCATGAGGTGAGAAATGCTGAGCCGGGGGAATGCTGGAATATCCATCGCCATACAATTGCGTGGATCGGCTTTGCCGCGGATGCTGAAATTGGCGAGTGATATGATCAGAAGGATATGCGTAACCATCATAGCCAGGCCAAGGCATTGGTACGTGACCCTCATCGAAGTCGATGATTGTTACTTCTTCGTATCCGTGAGCTTTCGCATGAGGATCGAACGTAGTGGCGCTGGGTCGCAATTTGGCGGCCAACTTAGCAGAGCGCAGCGTGGCAGCCATCCGTTCTTTCCCCTTGTTGGCCATACCAGCGTCTCGTGCACCCCCACTGGCGTCGTTGGAGGGATCGTCCTTGCCGTTTGAAGAAGCAGACAATCCAGCATCTTCTCCAGAAGCCTCATTGATGATGTTGGGCGTAGTCTTAGCATCGGAGTCGGGCGCGTCTTTGGCCGTAATATCAGCACCGGCCTGAGCGGGACTGTTGTCAATACCTTCGGCAGCTTCGGAGGCAAATATTCGATTGCGTGCTTGCAAGTACGCGGCTTGACGAGCCTCATAACTGAGCTCATTTCGCTTGGAATCTGAATTATTGGCATCGGCCGAAGAGACAGACGATGCGGAAGAAGCCGTGAAGGCTTTAGTGTTGGTTTGACGCGAGCTCGACCTCTGCGAAGGCGTGCGTGACATGATCTTGAACGTTTTGAGGGGGACAGTGGAGGTTGTTGCACCCCCAGCGTTTGCTTCATCGGGGTTTTGAGAGGTCACGGGGGGAACCATACCCTCACCTGGTCCAGCTATTGGGGTAGAGTAGTTGGTCTGCGGAGCAAAAGGAGGGATGTTTGACGGTGATGCATCCTGCCGGACGATGAAACTTTCTAAGCGGATAGTAGGCCTATTACAAGCAGGTTTTTAGTCAAAGAACAACTTGAATCCCTCCGATATGACTGGACTGTGCTCTTACCACGCTGAATGAGGAGTCCGTTCCATGAACATATGACCCATCTCCATCGATCGCTTGATACCAAAGGAATCGCCTAAGCGATGGACCAACATACGTTGATAAGAGTTAAGGGAAGTCGATAGCGCAGAGCCCACTGGCTGACGAAGTTGACTAAATGCACACCAGTGAAAACGTCAGTCATCGACTTGCCTGAGAATCGTTGTAAGAGTTTTCAGATGATTGGGAAATGGATAAACCGACGTACGTAGAAGACACGAAGCGACCCATCTCGGCTTCGGCTTGAAGAAGGATCTGTTTGTCACGCACCGTGCCCGTCATCATTGCCTCAACGACGGTAGTGTCTAGTTGATCGGTGCGTCTCACCGTACCACCCAATGAAGTCGGCGAGACCTCGTGACTTGCTTCGTTACCAGGTAGGGTTTGGGTCGGGGCGAAAGTTTTTGAAAGATGATGGTTTTGATCAGCATTAGAGGTTGAGAGAGAACTGGGATCTTCAAGAGCAGTATCAGATGTGGTGGTGGCGGTGGTATCATTTGAAGAGGTACCATTGAGCAGTATATTCTTGATCGAAGGTTGAGAGTCGGTTAGCTTGGGTTGAGAAGAGTTGCAATGAGTGGGAGAGGAGGCTTGGCGGCGTAAAAGTGTGTAAGGAGAAGGGTTGGATTTGATCGGAGCCAAGGGTGGCTCGGAGTTCTCGTTGGAATTGTCTGCAGGGACCGACGACTGATGCTCATGATTACCACCATTCATCTTCCCAGCAACGAGAGTCTGAAGGGTCGATTTGATTAGGCGATGGGATCTGAGTAGGTTCGACTTCAAGACTCTTGGCCGATAATATGTTGAAAAGTAGTATCGTTTCAATCGCTCGGTAGCCCGAACCCAAGTCGTCAGGGGGGGGGGGGGGGGGGGGGGGGGGGGGGGGCAAACAAAGAGTGAGGCTAGGAGAAAGTCAGCAGACGGCAGCACAAACGGTCTGGGCCTTGTGCTACTGTAGTTACGGTACCAGCTACCCCGCAATTATGGTAGCTTACCCTGGTACCGACTGCGGTACCGTTGATCCTACTGCCCGTTTCAATTCCCAAATCCATACATTTCACCATTCATCATGAGAAGTGATTAAAACCTCTACAAACAAACAACCGCAGTCATCATGCTTCCACCAGAAACATGTGATGACTCACCCTTATCAAAGAACTGCCCAACTTTCCGTCTGTTATGAAAAAAAAAAAAAAAAAAATTGCATCAAGCGGACAAACTTTATACATTCTTGTTTCTCGCGCTCAAGTATATACTTATCCAGACAGCAGCTCCCTACATATTGACACGAACAACGCCCCAATCCGATTGATTTGAAATTACTTGACTCAACGAATAAGAGAGAAAAAAAAAATAAGCACTAGTCAAGTCAACTTGAATAACACCAGAATCAGATCAATCAAAAGCAGGTACATACTGAGAATGGAGATCTGATTCCAAAAGAGGAAAAGTTTAATTGTGAAAAGGAGGTACTGTACAAAATCGAAATTGAATTAATTCCGCATAATCATATAAGTAGGACAAGGTGGTCATAGAGAACTTTATTCCGCAAGAAATAAGTAATCACAAGACCCAGTAGCATTGAAAAAGAGATGAAGATGGATGAAATTGGACATGTCTTATGTGAGAGTCTAACTTCTGTCTGGTAAGACACCTCACTAGAACGGACAATGATGATTAATGGCACAGTGGCCAGAGAGGAAAAATGGGTTCCTTTGCCTTCCCAAATGCCCAGGACTACTCCCTGCAAGCCAGATGGGCACTGGACTAATCTATCCTGATTTGGATATCCAGTAAGTCCAGTGATGACCAGTGCAAATCCTTACCTTGCACTATCTAGTGGTCAACCCAGCCTTAGAGTTTATCTTCTACTTATTATCTCAGCTCTTGAGAACCCCTCAGCAAGAGTAGATAATAAGTAGTGAGGAAAGGTTCTAGCTTTGCACCTGGAATGACCAAGAAAAACAAGACAAATGATGAATATGAAAGATATGAGCTTTCTAGAAGTGAGGATATATCAACAGGCTACTCTATAGTAGATGGTGACTAAGATTTCTCTGAAGATAGAAAGTCTATAATATCTTTATAGTTATTCAAAAAGTTGAAGTTAGTTTTTATGATGCAGATTCTCCTCCTCCTGTAGAAGAGGTCAGATCCATCTTTTATATTCTTACCCTTTATCCTTTATGAGCATACACTCATTACAAGGCAAAAGTTTACTATGTCTTGTTGTTACTAGTACATAACCTCTTGTATGTTATTACAGTTTGAGTTTATGGTTTACAGCAGGTTACTCTACATGTACTCATGCTGTAATATACAACTTTAATCCAGTTTTACAGTGAATTCTTAGTTACAGCTCTTGAAACTAAGCTATGAGGTGTAGTGAGAATATATTCATATTGACATTTGCAGCTCCATGGTACTTCTCAAGTACTCAGGGGCTGACATCTTAAGTAAGCATGAAAGTTTAAATGTTACATCTCATTCTGATTGGTTAGTTAATCATTATACACCCTTTGAAAGCTCCTCCACATATTTATCTAGCTATTGAATTTGTTTCTTCCTGATGGTAATATCAGAATTTTTTGGTTTGATTGCTCTTAATCCTTCAAAGTTTGGTTTTCATAAACACATAGTAGATGGAGCCAAAGGGGAAGACCTTTAGCCTTGGAGATCAACTGTTGGGATGAAAACTATTTACAAGACTCTCCAACTACAAGAACCATTTAATGTGGATTTGGTT
This sequence comes from Cronartium quercuum f. sp. fusiforme G11, assembly GCA_015951145.1. NCBI lineage: Eukaryota > Fungi > Basidiomycota > Pucciniomycetes > Pucciniales > Coleosporiaceae > Cronartium > Cronartium quercuum. The sequence continues at coordinate 59,642 of MU167325.1, forward strand.
GTTTGAAGCCTAGATTGTATGGCTATCAATGACTCAATTGTGTAGAGTTTTGACTTCATACTTTCAATCTATCCTGAAGTTCATGGTTATATAAGTAATTCTGAAGTAAGCTAGATATTTGGGACTTACTCTTGTCACTTAAATTGTGCATCAAAATTTATATGGCTTTTTCTCATTATCTTTGAGTATCAAACAAGCCTTCATAGAGATCCAGCATGTGCTGCCTTCCTCCATGAATTTAAATGTGTAAGGAATCAGGTGGTACATACCTTTAAAGCAGTTAGATTTTTCTGAGGATGAATCTGAAAATTTCTGTGGTAAATTTGAAGACAAGATTGTGCCTGTGTGGGTGTAGTGTTATAGTGTGACACCTTTTCACCTGTCTCTTCTTTCCATATCAAGTTTCAAAAGAGTGCCTCATTTTTCCAACAAGGTAAAATGTATGTTGTAATTTCTTAGCAGAAAAAATATTTTCTGAGTGTTGAGTGGGTTGGTCAAAACAAAACTTGTTATTTGAATAATAATAATAATAATAAAACCTGCAGAAAAAGGGAGACATGCTTGAACTTTGAGAATGATCTCCAATATGGCTTTTCCTTTCATAGCTTCTGGGTTCAAACCCTTTGGGCACACATGTTCCATTTGCATTGGTTGATTCCCCACCTGTACTTCTTTAGCTAAAATCTCAAAAGCTTTCCAGAAGCTCTTCCCCAATTTTTCTCCTGCAGTCACTGTGCCCACCTGGGAAGGCCCCCAACATCAAGGGCTCTCTCAAAGGAAACCATGAGTGTTTTTACATCATCTTTTCCAGCCATTCATCCAACGAAGTCCTTAACTTCTGGTTCTGGTTCATTCTCAATCAAGAAAACAACACTGAGGTGGTGTTTGGATGACACTACCTTCCAAGAAATGTTAGTCAACAATTTGGAATCTTCTTGTGGCTAGCTGGGAGGTAAAGGGATGTTTGGATCATGGAGAACTTTTGTGTACTTGACTATTGAATTTGGCAATTTGGAGATAGAAACACTCCTCCAGCACTGCCAAGATATTTGTATCGGATGGGCCTATCCGATGTTCTATCACCCCAAGATATGCGATGCAGTGTCAGTAGGATTAGGTGCGATGGAATTACTATCGGTATCTAATGCTCTGACACCATATTGCAGTGTAATTCCATCGCACCTAATCCTACTGACACTGCATCGCATATCTCAGGGTGATAGAACATCGGATAGGCCCATCCGATACAAATATCTTGGCAGTGCAGGTCTTCAGCAGGGTAGTTAATGACATCAACCACCCAAACAGTTCTTGAGCCACAGTATGCTGCCTACTTTGTCTTTCCAGAATTTAATGTCTGAAGCAAGAATGGAACAGTTAAGCTGATGAGATGAGAAAGCTTTGAGATACCTTACTTCAGCTAAGCTATTGGCAGGCTGTAAAATTCTCCAATTTGGCCAGTTGATAGCTGTTAGCTTCCAAAATAGGATGCAATGACTTGAAAGCTATCCTATGTGTTTTGCTAAGCTACAGCAGTACTGAATGTTGTGAAAGCTTTACTATAGCTTGAGTAGGCTCTTTGTTAGCTGACTTTAGCTGAGCCATGGAGAAAACTTCTGATATTTAAACTTGACTTCGGTCTTCCATCGTTGTTCGGAGCCAAAGCTAGTTTCAGGTTGAGGTTGTGTTGTATTGCAGTTCTAGAAAAACACCCTTAATGACAGGTTGGAGGTTGGTAACCATAAATTCAGATGTTAATCCTAGTCCGATCAAGCATTCTCGCCACTTGCCCTCCCACATAACAGCAAAGCCCTGTCAAGTAAGAGGGACGGGTGCTGTCAATATCAGGAAACTGAAAAATGTTGAGATACCAGAATTCAAATTTGTTAAGGAAAAAACTTACTGTAACAGGTGAAAACTTAGCTTTCATTATACTCAAAACCTCATCATCGCCCTTGACAGCCTTCCAAAAAGACAAACTCAAGCCACTCATGTCTTTGACTACCGGACCACGTTGAGAAGTTGAAGTGGATAGAGACATAGGCATGGCGCCGGAGGAGTGATCCAGGTCTACATTGGCAAGAGATGTAGATAGTGTTTTCGACCGTATGAAGGATCGCTGACACCATTCACCCCCGAATGTGATGTTTGATTCGAAGGAAAACGCATTGAAATCAAACCTGAAATGATATTGTCAAATGATGAGTTGAGAGCTGCAAGCCAAAATCTAATCCAACATACCTGGTAGCCAATGCTAGGTTAGGTCCAATTTTGGTTCCATAAGCGCTACTGATCTGTCCCATGATTGGGTTCAGAGTAGCTGTGATCACAGTCGGTTGTTGAGTGATGGGTGCACCTGGTGGATCAGGGATAGTGCAAAATCTGATACCGGTCGAGACTAAAAGACATGGCCATTTTTTCCAAGGACACGGACATTAACCTTATGTGATCCGTCAAGGTCACAAGTAGATTGATAAGATGGCGTCTTATTCTCAAACATAAACAACCGGCAAAAACTGACCTCCAGCAGACTTTCCGCGTGGTGAAAAATACATTTCGGCACCGGCTGAGAAACGTCCCTTTAATACATTGTCCATTGCTTCCTCCTCATCGATCAAAGGTTTCCGAATATCGTTGTGCTCGTTTACTTGTTTCTCGCAATCAGGATTCGGAAAGGATGAATAATTTCGTTTACTGAGTGAAAAGTTGTGCAAAACTCGAGCGCCAAAAAGCCCATCTTCGGTAGAGTAGGTATACTGCTGTGACCATCTTCCCGTATCATGACTGAGTCCGAGCATTAAATTCCAAAATGGAGACACAGCGTTGGTGGGCACGGGTTGTGAGGTGTCTGGACCGGATATTGCCACCGGAGGCGTTGGTGAAAACGGTGTGCTGACAGGTATGGATACCAAGGTCGCCATGGCTTGAAGGGAAGGAGACAGTCGCTTGGTGTACAATCCATCAAGTCGGCACGTAGGCAAATGCAGTCGACCATATATCAGGTAGTCCTTCCCTGAAATGAGCTGAGTATCAGATTGGATTTAGCTTCATCCTCAGATTCTCCATGGCGTACCAACGTCATACGTGGCTGCCGATCCTCTGCCACCTCGCAGGGCAGGCGCATGTTCACCGCAAGGTGGTACTGGAACGCTGAAGCGATCAACGACGGTAGTGAGGGAGGCCAATTTGCTCGGAATCACAGTGAAGGATTGGAGACCAGATGTCAGATACGAAATGCTCCCCGTTAAAGTAGGCGAATGATGAGGGTGGTCTGGGGTGTTATAAGCCGTGATGACTGAGAGTGGGCTGAGAACGGATAACGAAGCCGAATTGGCGAATTGGACAACGGGCAATGATTTGCCAGTTGAGAAATGAAGTCCCGGCACAAAATCGAAATCGAGCAGGGCTGGATTCACAGACGATTGATCATCAGAATTTTTTCGACCGGCGAAGGCGTTTACAAGCTAACGTACCACGTGTGGGTTGGGTGAGTTGAGAATACTCGTTGTCTTGATCCCATCCTGTGGCCTTGTAATGCGCTCTGAGTAATTGTGAGGTAAAGGGGTACATTTCCTAGTGTACTCGATCAAAGAAAAGTATCCCATCGTCGCAGTCGGCTCGAAATCTAGGTGACAAAAGTGCGACACTTATGTCGTAATCCGGGTGTTCTCCTGTAGGGCATAAACCGAGTGGGGTCTACCCGAACACCAATGCAAGCCTGTGAAGCCATCAGAAAGAAGTCATTCTCTTTTTGAGGTTGCCCACACCATTTCCCCAGCTGTCTGGAATATATAGGACGGTAGCTTGATAGGTAAGAATATACAATCACAGAAGTGAAGCAGGTTCTCTTTTACAATTCAAAGTATGTTCCTGTGTTAAAGAAGCACATAGGTGGGTGGATCTTAGGTCTACAGCCACTAGGCATGGCACAGCTTGTGCCAAATTTCCCACATCAAACACAAAAGATCTTTCACTTGACCATTCAGTATCTCTATGCCAAAAAAATATCCTAAAAACCAACTTGAATTTTTTAAAATTCCGCTATTTGAATCCCAATGATCCAGAAAGGTAAAATGAGCATAGAGCCAAGCTATTTGCCTTCAAAAGTCATATATTAATCTCCTGTCCAGTGCATGAGAGCCTGCTTTCTCAGGATGCTCTTTTTTGGGATGCCTTGGACACAGACACCAACAACAAAACACACCAGGTTTACTGGACCACAAATGTTAGGGGTTCTTGTTGTGCAGCAATTGCCTTTTCAATCCCACTCAGCCATTGCAGGTTTCATAGAGTGGGCTTGAAACAATCCCAACAGCCCAATTTTTCTAATTTCAGTTTGTTTTACTACCAAAAACTTGTTGCAGGTGAGACCAGCATGGAGCCAGACTCTGGAAAGCTCCCAGAGAGGTTACTGTTCTGAAAACCTGAATAATTATAGTACTGTGTAATCTGTAAAAAGGTACAGTAGCGCACGTTGGACCAGGCTAAAAGAATAGTATGCTTATACTAAGCAGCCTCCAGCGCTATACTTCATTCATCTCTTGGACTCAAGGATTACTCTTTCCCTAAGCTCAATTATAGCTGGGAAAGAGTAAGTCAACCCTTATTTTTCTATTTCTTCTGTTTCTATTTCTCTCTGACAAGTACCTGACTTTCTCAATTAAAATTGGCTGTCCACAGAATATATATAGTGTTTCTTGTTTCCTATCACTGACAGCCTGAGTTTGTTTATCCCACACTTGACTTATAGGTTAGACCCTCTTTCACATGTCTCTCTCTTTCTATCCCTAACCTTTATTATTGTTGTTTCTTCTTTTAGGTCAGTGTGAGCTAGTGATCAGGGTTGAAGAGTTGCTCAACCCCATTTGGATCACTTTTGTATCAGTGGAGCTGTTGGAATTCTTTATAATCCCCTGCTTCATCTTACCCCATACTCACTTGATTGAACCCTTACAAAAGATGAAGTAAAACAGGAACCTAGGGGATTGTGATGGGGTTGTGTAGTAGTAATCCATAGTCCCTGGAGAGTCATTCTAGCTTGGGAGCTTTCAAGGGTTTTGTCAAGACCCATTTGAGAATAAAACAAAAGCTGGAGAGATGGGAATCTCATAAGTAATCTGAGGGGAATACAACCTCAGAGAGTGAAGACTGTCAGGAGAGCAAACCCACTTGGAATGAAAGGTAGGAAATGGTAAAGAAGAAGCAAAAGAAAACACAACAATAAGACTTTCTCTGTTATTTATCCTAGTTTCCTATACAGCATTCCACATCATTCACCCATTACTCTCAGAGTCCAATACTCCCATCTCTCTCCTAGTCTGTCAGGGTGTGGTCCCAAGAGGTGACCAACCACTGAGCAAGAACCCTCTGAGAATGACCTCAGGGCTCCATCCCCTCCTCATAACATGATATTAATCAATGGATTATGAAGGAAAGGGGTGATGGACTTGATATGCTGTCAGAGTTCCTCATGCATTTATATGAATAAATATGTGAATTTCATCTATTCAATAGCATGTGGAGGAACATGATTCCCTTATGGGAATGAGAGGAAGTCCTCTCAACTTGAATAACCCTTTCACCAGCAATATTCTGAAGACAATAAGTGAAATTGGGGTGATTGAATTAAGTATGATTCATTACAATAGAGGACACAAGTCTATATATAGAGAAAACAATGAAAGAGAAACATGTGAAAGTAAAGAGGAAACCCATTGGGGTAGATTATACATTGGGGGAACTCCCAAGGGTATATCCAGTGGATATACATCTTCAAATGTATTATTTACCCAATAATGAACTTATTTGACTATCTACTCATTGTTCAGGATATAGTGATATGCTTATCTCCAACAAGTACATAACATATGTAGTATTTATTACCCTATTTAATTTATATGTACATTCTGTTCTACATTTAGTTACATATATAATATATTCTATCACATATGTGATCTATCTGCAAATTTCTATCTGTTAGCCACTACCCTCTGTTGGCAGGCTGACATAGTCCATCTTTGTCAGCCCCTGAGTACCCAAGAAGTACCATGGAGTGGCAGCTGTTTATATAAATATATTCTTACTACACCTCATGGCTCAGTCTCAAGAGCTATAATTGAGAATCCACTGTAAAAGTGAAATGTAATTATATATTACAGCATGATTACATGTACAGTAACCTGCTGTAAATCATGAATTTAAATGGTAATAACATACAAGATGTTATGTACTAGTAAGAACAAGACATAATAAGCTTTTGCCTTGTAATGAGTGTATGCTCATAAAGGATAGAGGGTAAGAATATAAAAGACAGATCTGACCTCCTCTACAGGAGGAGGAGGATCTGCATCATAAAAAAAAACTTCAACTGTCTGGATAACTACACCGCCAGCAAAAATTACTCGGACAAGGCTGTCCAAGGTGTTCTTGGACAGTGAAGTCCGAGTTGATCTCGGACCATGGTTGACCGAGATTTTCTCATCTTGGTGTGCTCAGACTACCACTGACCGAGATGAGAAAATCTTGGTCAACCACAGTCCGAGATCAACTTGGACTTCACTGTCCAAGAACACCTCGGACAGCCTTGTCCGAGTAATTTTTGCCAGTGGTGCTATAAAAGATATTCTAGAATTTCTATATTTTTAGAGAACTGTTAGTCAATAACTAGCATAAAATAGTTTGTTGGCACATTCTCATCTTCAGAAAGTCTTCATCTTTTTGTATTCATCAGTCTCTTTATTTCTTTGGGCTTTTCAGGTGCAAAGCTAGAGCCTTTCCTCACTACTTGCTATTTACTCTTGCTAAGGGGTTCTCAAGAGTGAAATAGTAAGTAGAGGATATATCCTGAGGCTGGGACTGATCACTAGATAGTGCAAGGAAAGGATTTGCACTGGTCATCACTGGAATACAGATATCTAGTTAGCATAGGTTAGTCCAGTGCCCATCTGGCTTACAGGGAGTAGTCCTGGGCATTTGGGATTGTCAGGGAGTGGCTCCTGTTAGGCCCCTTCCTGGCTTAAAGTTCAGTCTACACTGGTCACACTCAAGTGTAGACTACAGTTAGATGACCTCTAATGAGAGGATTTGGAGAGGATGAGTCCTTCTTGGACTGGGTTCAAGGTTAAGGAGAGCTACAGTTGAGCACAACAACTGCCTAGCTCCAATCCTTATTTTTTAAAGCAGGTGCTCTATTTCTGCTATAGGTTGTTTATCTCTGCCTTTGTGAGTCCTCACTGACAAAGGGTCTACAAGACTCTGAGGTTTACCAACCTGGCTGTTGACCTCTAGTTACTAACACCTATAACCCTTTGCACTGTTGAGCAGATGACTTTTATATTAAGTGTCCTCAAATATGCACTATTGGGTAATTTAGGTGGCTTGGTAAAAGGTGAGGGGAGGGAACAATTCCTGAGCAGGAGAGAGGGGGTTTATATTGTAGAATTGCAGTATGCATGTCAGACTGTATTATCTATAAGAATAAGGTTTGATGCTTATATCAGAGGAACACCAGCACCATCCCTTTCTTCAACTCATGGCCCTCCCAATCTTACTCTTTCCCTAAGCTCAATAATAGCTGGGAAAGAGTAAGCAAATCCATTTCACTCTCTCTACTCCTTTCCTTTCTTTTTCACCACCCTACATTCTTTTCCTTTTTCTTTCTTATGCGCAAGTACCTGTCTCTGACCTGTTCCGCTGGGCTCACATTTGACTGTCAACAGAATATATAGACTATTGTTTCTTTCATACTGACAGCTCCTGAGCTCTGTTATCCCACACACTTCCATCTAGGTCAGCATGTGTGGCTATTGATCAAGGATTGAAGAGTTGCTCAACCCCATATTGATCACATTTGTAACAGGGACTCATGATAAGTTTTCATATATACCTTTCAGGTTACCTCCACCCTACTTCTAGACTATGGGCTGACTTGTGGTTGAGGCTCATGCTTCTACAGGGCTATGTGGGCCAACCTGTGGTTGGTTAATCTACTGACAGGACCTGTCATTTGGCTCCTGTAATAAGTATACTATGCTTATGACTCTTGAGACTGAGCCTGGGATGTGATTCCATTGGTACACTTACTTACACTGCCAAGATATTTGTATTGGATGGGCCTATCCAATGTTCTATCACCCCAAGATATGTGATGCAGTGTCAGTAGGATTAGGTGCGATGGAATTACTATCGGTATCTAATGCTCTGACACCATATTGCAGTGTAATTCCATCGCACCTAATCCTACTGACACTGCATCGCATATCTTGGGGTGATAGAACATCGGATAGGCCCATCCGATACAAATATCTTGGCAGTGTTATTACATATGTAGTACACATGTTACACTATGTTTCTATATATGTACATGTCTGGTTTCAATCCTTGGGACTGTTACACCATCCTCATGGCTGACAGTTCCAATGTAATATTGTGGTACATATGTTACATTATGTTTTAAATATGTACTTACATATCATACATGTAATCCACACATCACATGTGTAATTCATATGTTACACTATGTTTCTAGCTATGTGTAGATCTGTTTTCAGTCTGTGGGACTGTTCTGCAATCCTCAGGGCTGAAAACATATGTTACATTATATTCCTTCATATGCACTTACACATTACACATGTGATTTACACATTACACATGTAATTCATATGTTACACTATGTTTCAACATATGTGCATGTCTAGTTTCAGTCCATGGGACTGTTCTGCAGTCCTCAGGGCTGACAGGGATAATCTATGAACCCATTCTCCTTTCTGGCCTTTGTGCTCATAACTATTTACACCATTTTCTAGTGAGGTATCTTGCCTGACTGAAGCAAGGTGCTCACAATCTTGGTCCATGTCAACTGATGTTGTCTGGGGAAGCACATGTAACCCTTGAGCATCAGAGCATAGGGCAACTCACATTGCACCTGCAAAATTATACAGTGAGGTGTGGGTGCTGCCACCAACATGTACATTTACTCCACATATGGAAATTTGGACTTCTCTAATAAGAAACAATGACAAGTCCTGTTCAAATATCTCATTGAAGGAATAGTTTGGCTGCTTGGCTAGTTTCTTTGAAGGAAACCTTGGATAGTGAAATTATCACTCTCAGGTTTTGTTTCCAAAAAGTCCTTGTACTCATTCATACATTCAAAGCAACTTTATAATTTCGAGGAAATATTGCTCCCACTTATCACATACAGGTACACTGCAACTCTGGAATACTCCTAAGGAACATTTAATCAAGCAAAGGTAGAGTCTTTCTGAAGAAAAAAAACATACATTTGAATGTGTAAGTGTCCTGGAAAGCCCATTGAAAAAAATGAATTTTGCAAGTTGGAGTCCCTGAACAACTACACTATATTTACCCAAGCACTTTTAAATTCAACAGCATTTCAATTGGCCTTGATGGACACATTCCAAGGTCCCTTTAAACTGGCCATCATCAATGCTGAAAGTAGGTAGCAATACATTGCAATCAAGTGATGAACACTGTCAAATAAATTGCCAATAACAATTACTGGAAACAATTGGTAAATCAGAAGACTAAGCCTCTGAATTCATTTCAGGTCACACTGGTTTATCATCAGCTAGAATCATTCAACTTTAATAGAAATGGCAAGAAGTGTGAAAAGAAATGGAAGAACAGGAGAAACCTCCAAGAGAATTGATTGAATAGATAGAGAAATATAACCCAAATATGATTGACATAAGCTCAATAGAAAAGCAGGAGTGAGGAATGCACTGCCAAGAAAATTGCATCACATGGAGGCATGCTATGTCACATAGCAGGCCAAGATGTGATGCAATAGGTCTATTTTCCAAGGTAGGGACCTTGAAAAATGGTCCATAGTATCACATGAAGATGTGCTATGTTACATAGCAAGCTTCCATGCAATGAAAATATATTGGCAGTGATGCAGAAAGAAGTGAAAATGATACCAGAATATAAACTTTACTTCCAAAAGATGCCAGGGAAAACCACTGGACAAACATGACTAGCTGGCAGCTGAATCATACAATTGCATGAGTTATTGTACCAGGGGGTTCAAGAGATGATCTGAGACTATATAGGTCTAGAATGCTTTCACATGCTTTCAGTGCTACCAGCCAAGAGTCTGGGTCTTTGGCACAGCTAAGCAAGAAACTCCAGACTATCTGCCATTACATTTCCCAGTCCATGATTAAGGTGGTCATATCTTCATGACACCAGAGAAGGAATATCAGCCCTGAGGACTGCATGACAGTCCCATAGGCTGAAAGAAGTCATGTACATACACAGTTACTAGGAGGAATAGGTGTAATACATAGTAACACAAGTATTACATGTGTAATAAGCAATGTACACATATAATCACCACCAAGAAAATTGCATTGCATAGAGGCATGCTATGTCACATAGCAGGCCAAGATGTGATGCAATAGGTCTGTTTTCCAAGGTAGGGACCTTGAAAAATGGTCCATAGTATCACATGAAGACATGCTATGTTACATAGCAAGTTTCCATGCAATGCAAGTATATTGGCAGTGAATGAGTAGTGTAACATATGTATTACATAGGTAATTAATAGTGTAACAATTGAACCACACCTCAAGCTCAGTGTCAAGAGCTGTAGATACATATATAAAGCCATCTGATGGCATTACACAAGTATCACTGCCAGCAAAAATTACTCAGACAAGGCTGTCCAAGAACACCTTGGACAGCCTTGTCCAAGTAATTTTTGCTGGTGGTGTATCATCCACCAGATGAAGAAGTGTAAATGTAAATTGAGTGACTTGTAATAATTAAGAGCTATTATTTATTACAAGACAAACCAGCAAGGGCTAGGTTAGCCCTTTGACATGGGAAATGCCTATAGTGAAGGAAGATTGAAGACTGAGGGTATAAAAGGAGGTCCCAGAGTCTTCCCTCCAGGAGGAAATTTCTAACAATCAACCAATCAATTAATTAAGAATTTACACCTCAACAGCTTGAGACACTATTAAAGTGATCCCTGAGCTTTCTTCTTC
>MU167325.1:104748-115179 GCA_015951145.1 Cronartium quercuum f. sp. fusiforme G11
GACAGTGAAGTCCGAGTTGATCTTGGACTGTGGTTGACCAAGATTTTCTCATCTCAGTGTGCTCAGACTACTGCTGACCAAGATGAGAAAATCTTGGTCAACCATGGTCCAAGATCAACTCAGACTTCACTGTCTGAGAACACCTTGGACAGCCTTGTCCGAGTAATTTTTGCTGGTGGTGACTATGTTTCTGCATTGTGCATGTCTTATCACACATGTAATACATATGTTACACTATGCATTACCTCTATTCTGTTTTTTTACTATGTGTGATTACATTTCTTGAAGCCTATGGGACTGCTGATCAGGCCTCATGGCTGAAAACAAGATTGAAAGAGAAAGGGGACTGAAGACCCCTTTCAAATAACTGGTGCTGGTAGTACTGACTACAGCTAATTGACCTCAATGATGAGGATTTGGGAGGACTGGGTCTGGGATTTGGTAATCTTCACTCAGGGAGCAGAGCTACAGTTAGGCACTAGTAAAACTCCACTCTGATCCAACTTTTACAAGCCAGGATCTTTCCCTGCTTGGGTAATTCTTTAGTGCTAACCCTTGTGTGTCCTCACAGACAAGGGTGTCAAGGAGCAAGGTCTACCAGCCTTTGGTTGAACCCCTTATTCTAAACCTGGAGCACCAGGCACTATTGAGCAGATGACTTGGCTTACAAGTATCATCAATGTTGTGCTATTTGTGCTATTTTAGGTGTGTGGTAAAAGGTTGGGGGAATGGACCAACTCCTGGCCTGAAGGGAGAGTTTGTATATCCTGTTCTCAGGCCTGTTTCTCACTATTAGACTAATGGCCTACTTGTGGTTGCTTGGGTTTCCCTGACAACCTTTGGTCAACTTGTGGTTGCTTGGTTTACTATGACAACCCTTGGTCAACTTGTGGTTGAGTACTTGTTACAGTGCTGTGTATCCAATCGTTGTAATACATATTGATGGCTCTTGATACTGAGCCTGCACTGTGATTACCTGTTGGTACATGTAGTTACTGTTGTTTCACTTATTACATATGTGCTTTTGTTAGTGCTATATGTAATCTTATGTTACACTGGTATCCACATGTGTACCATTACAGTTGTATATGTAATTGATCTTTTGACAGTTTGTAGGACTGCTGAGCATTCCTCAGGTTTGGTATTACAGCTGTACTCTTGTTGGTACTATATGTAATCTTTACATTACACTTGTGTTTACATGTGTACTATTACAGTACTTCTGTAATTGGTGTTTGGCAGTCTGTGGGACTTCTGAGCAGTCCTCAGGGCTGACAAAAAGTATATCCAGTACTGCCATACTTGGAGTCATCATGTCAGGGAGATGCTTCTGTGTGGCTGCCCACCTGGCTATTTCAAGCTGGGTCTGAAGCTTGATTGGGCTTCAACCTCAAAGTGAACAACAGGAAATTCTGTACTGGTACCACCCAGTACAGACTACAGCTAGTTGACCTCTAATGAGAGGATTTATCAAGACTCTAGTTGATTTACAAGGGTCCTCCCTTGTCAGAGTGCTATGTCTTATAACTGGGCAAACAGTTATCTGCAAGAGCTAAACTGTGAGCCACTTGCTTCTGTCTAGCAAGTGAACTCACTAGTGGTCTGACAAAAGATGTGGGCACAAAGGCCAGAGGTTGGGCATGGGTTCCTTTTATGCTCAAATGCCTCAGAAACCTCTTCTGACAGCACAATGAGTACTGATCCTAATCTAGGGAAAGAACTAGATGTCCACAGGATCAGCAGAGCTCACTGCCAATATATTTTCATTGCATGGAAGCTTGCTATGTAACATAGCATGTCTTCATGTGATACTATGGACCATTTTTCAAGGTCCCTACCTTGGAAAATAGACCTATTGCATCGCATCTTGGCCTGCTATGTGACCTAGCATGCCTCTATGTGATGCAATTTTCTTGGCAGTGGTTGTCAACACATCAATGACCTAGCAGAGGTTGGTAGATGAGGGGGGACCAGCACAAAAAGTCTTGCATTAGGTCCAACATAGGCAATACAAAGTAGTTTGAGATGCCAACAAAAGTTAATTTCATTGTAAAGATATAAAGTAAAGGACATTGGTCTTCAAAATTTGAGTAACAGGGGTTGGGAGTTGGGGTTTGCAGGCAGCACAATTAGACATGTACTAATGGGAACATCTTTTTAAAATGACTGGTGGGGCTGCAAAAACTGTGGGAGCAGAGAGAACACAAGACAGGGGGGCAAGGGGATCAAGTCACTGTGGGGAAATAATAAGGGCTTGGATGGCTGAGGTCACAGCCAAAATCTGCTCTTCAGTTGGCATCCCAAAGTCCTCCAAAGGGGCCAGTCCATCATATGTCACTCTGAACTGGCAGCCAAAGAGGTGCTTATCCTCTTGCATAATGAGGGAATAAAAGCTGGAAACACACACAAAAAGAAAGGGGTAAGTCAGCATGTCAATTAACTGGGCAAGGTGCAGGTTTGGCAATGTATGCTTGTTGCTTGATAACCAGCTCCTGCTTCCTAGCAAACAAACCACTGTCAATAGTGGTCCATTGTGAGTGATGCCAGGTTTTATGCAGGTGCTTAAAAAAGTGCATGGTTTCCATTCACTACACATAGGCATGTGATGAAAAATGACATGGTCAGAGAGGGTGTTGGGTGAGATGGTGTGGATTCAAATGTGGAGACTTACCACATAACTCATGTGCATTTTCAGACACATGGTTACTGTTTGGAAGATGACTGAGTCAATTTCACATCCCAGGGCAGGGTTGGTGGCTTGCACAAGCTAATACAAGTACTTGATCAGCAGGAATCAGACATCAAGAAGGCAGGTCAGATTGACTTTTTTTTAGTGATGTTTCAGGAATGTCACTTGCCTTGCCAATGATTTGCTCAGGTGTCAGCAGGCACTTATGCCCTGATGTCCCAATGGGTGATGTGGTGTTAGTGAGAAGCTAATGAGGGTGTCAGATCCCAGTAGAAAGTCTCATGCTAGGAAATATGTGGGTCAAATAAATAACTTACTATCCCTTGTCATTGTCTGGTGTACTTGCAAGAGTCACAAATAAGGACCACCAGGCTGGTGACTGTGGCCATTTCAAATCCAGAAGGCAGTAGGTTATCATCAATCTGCATGTATACTTTGCCCTTTGAATTTTTTGAGATCCATCAGATTGATTGGTTTTTTGCATGTCAGGTGGAGGGTTCAGTGTGTGAAAGGGCTAGGGTCTTACAATCATCACAGCTTCTAAACAGTCTGATATTGGCTCATTGTTCCAATGAGTTTGACTGAAAATGCCAATAGCTGGATCAACCACACTTTGGTAACTCAACTTTGCAGTATGTCTGGCATAATCAGGCAGGTTTGGTTTCAGTTGTTGATTATCAGAAGAAAAACATAGAGGATGGTCTTGGGGAAAATTACCTTCAAGATTTCCAAGAAGGTGTAACCAACAATGGCCTGAGTAGCAGGGGAGATTGGCAAGCTGGCCCCCAGTGGTTTTGCAGCACCAGGCCCTGGGCCTCCACATGCATGCAGCCTGCAAAGAAGGGTAACTAAGGTGATAAACTGTTCACCATCACTAGAGGCCTGAAAAAGGCAGTTGGAATCCAGCAGTGCTGACTTAGTGAGTGAGATAAAGAGGTCAAGAGTGGCAGAGAGACATTACCTGACAGTTTTCAAGAGCTTGAGCTCTTTCAGTGGGGTGCAGGTTTGAGCACTTGGGTCATGTGATCAAAATGGGCCATCTCTTCAGTACTTTAAGAGATTACTAGTGGTCAGTGTATCTGGAGGAAGGTTCAGTTAAAGGATGGAAGACATCAATGGGAATGATCAGTTTCTGTCAGGAATGACTAAATGGAATGCAAGTAGCACTGCCAAGATATTTGTATCGGATGGGCCTATCCAATGTTCTATCACCCCAAGGTATGCGATGCAGTGTCAGTAGGATTAGGTGCGATGGAATTACACTGCAATATGGTGTCGGAGCATTAGATACCAATAGTAATTCCATCGCACCTAATCCTACTGACACTGCATTGCATATCTTGGGGTGATAGAACATTGGATAGGCCCATCCGATACAAATATCTTGGCAGTGTAGGTGGACAAAAGCAGGTTAATCATTCAGGAATTATCAACTCACCATCCATAGCTACATCTTCAGGGATGGGTATATTTTCTAGGGTGAACTCTTTCAAGTCAGGTTGGATTACAGGGGGTGTGATTGTGTTTTTCCTGGCAGCCCCAGCAGGGAAATTGAAAGGACAGTTGGGATCATATGGTTGAGACATAAGAATCAGCTCAAAAACAAGCAAAAATGTAGATTGTTTTTGTGCACAGACTGACAAGAGCATGAGGAGGCAACCACAGCAGGGCTTCAGGCCCTTTTGAGAGAAAGATGGGTGGTAGTTCAACAGCTCACTTGTGGGTAATACAGTCAGGATATGGCATTTTCCAGAACCTCACACACAGACCCCCCCAATCCAGATTATGGATTTGTCATTTTGGCTGACAGAATGGTTCAGGTCCCCAAGAATATGAAATAAGAGAAGTTACATAATTGAAGTGTGAATAAAGAAGCATAAAAAAATCAATCAATATGTTGTGGTCTTTCTGTACCCTGATTGGTGCACCAATCATTGATACCATGGATGTATCATAGTGCCTGGCCACCACTTGTGTCATAAGCCACCCCATTACATCAGTTCATCTACCAGTATCCTTTCACTCAAAACATCTTGAAGCTTACCAAAAATCACACTACATACTGTAACACCATCATGCAACATATTTTTTCTCAAAGATAAAATAAAATGATGACAAAGACAACAATAATTAGGAATAATGAAACACATGAAAAAAAAACCACAAAAGAATGAAATCTTCCTTCTATTGGACAATTGAGAAAAAAAAACCATAGATATCCACCACTGTCTCTCCAAAAGATGTGTGAAATGTGATTTTCAGCAAATGGAGGGACAGCCAGAACTGCCTTGACCACCTTGACCACTTAGTTGCTGGCAAATGGAGGAATGACACTTCCAGGCTGGCTGTCTTGCTGCCTGTGCTGTCCTTGACTTGAGGAGTCTTGGTATAAGTATTGAAAGGTTACTAAGCATCTCCAAAGTTTTCCTAGTCTTTCCCTGGCTGAGTTCTATCTCAGAGGGTCATTTCACTGTACTGTCTGATTGTTGATGTGCAGGGAAAGCATCAAAAGTGATGTCAGTCATGTTTTCAGTGTGTCAGCTACCAAAAAACTATGTATGGAATATTTGTGCTGTAACCTGACTTCACAAACTTTATCTGCTGATCCTACCCATAAATACCACACTGAGCCTTAATCTTGAGCCTGATTATGTAAATATACCACACTGAGCTTGAATCCTGAGCATAATTATGAAAATACCAAGCCAAGATGCTGAGCCTACCTCTTTCCTTTACAAAGGATTTCCCAACTGTTTTCAGCAGCTCACCCATCAAAAACAGCCGGACTTTAACACTCATAACTCCAACACTTTCTTTCTTATCTTTACATTAAAAAATTCAACATCAAATCATTTTCAAAGCTTTCATTGCCCTAAACAATGTCTCAGAGACCAAGGACCAAAATAAAATCATAAACAACTCAGAGACCAAGGGCAAAGATGATGTCAATAAGGAAATGAAGGAATTAGGGAGGAAATCAGGGACTGAAAATTGTGTAGAAAAGTATGATAGTGATAAGTTAGTCTGTGTTACAGCAGAAGAGCACTGGGTTCAACTGTGCACAAAAGACAATTGTGGTTCAGAAACTTCTGAATGATGAATGCTGGCCAAAGAAAGCTAGAACTTATCTCATGAAATTTATTGAAGCCCTTGATGGGCCAGAAACACACTTACATGAGACATATTAATGGAACTGGTGAGTAGTTCATTTATGGGATACAAATCTAAACCCAGGTTTTTTTCTTCCAGAATCCTGGAATCCCAAGTCCAACTTGGGTTTCCAGAATTCTGGCAAAATCTGCTCAATCCCCAGCTCCTGACAATCCATAACCCCATGGTGAGGTACTCAAACCTCTGGGAGTTTTTCCAGAATCCCCCAGTATCCCAACTACAGCCAAAAAAAAATTTGGGATTCTGGCAGAAAAAAACCCAGGTTTAGGTTTGTATCCCATAATTGTCATTCAATTTCTTTTTCTCTTATCATTATAGACTGAGGCTGATTGTTTGACTTCAGCAGCCTTGGATGAAAATCACAAACTTGTTCCTTCCAAATGAAGCCAAGATGACTCCAAGATGACCTTTGCCAAAGCACCCCCAGCAAATAAACCAGTACAGCACCCCCACCTTCACTGGTGTCTTCATACCAAAATACCATCTAACATTAGCAGAGATCTGACAACAAGTTTCTGAACAGTTTGCAGTGGCCCAAAACAATGCTTTGATGGCCACCACTTCAACATACAAAGATTTGGCTGCCACTCCTGCTGCAGCATTGACTTAAACTTCATCTACTGTGAACCTCTGGCCATCACTCCTATTTCCACTCCAGCTACTGAACTACTGGCTGCCATCCCAGCCTTGAGTGAACCTCCATCACCTCCAGCCACCACTCAAGGGCAAGCTATACTGTGGCAGTTCAAGCATCATCCTCTTTGACTCCAACCATGCCTTGAGTCAAACCAACTATCCTGCCTCCTCCAAATGTCCCAAGCCTCTTGACCTGCCATCATGAGTTTTGGGAATCTTCTGAATGACTTTTCCCTTGAGCAGGAAAAAGATCTGCCTGTCAGCCCTGAGGACTGCACAGCAGTCCCACAGACTGTACATGTCATGATTACATATAGTAATCAGGTGTAATAAAGTATTACATATAAATAAAAGAAGTGTAACATGAGAATTTAGGCAGGCAACACTAGTAACTAAAACTCAGGCTCAGTTTCAAGAGTCATAAGCATAATAGACTTATTACAGGAGCCTACATGTAGCACTGTTACAAGTGTAACCAACCACATGCTGACCAGGTAATCCTGTACTAACATAATGAGAACCACAAGTCAGCCCAAAGATCAGAAGTTAGGGAAGGGATAAACATGAAGTATTATAAACCCTTCCCCTTGACCAAGAGTAGGGACTTTCCCCCAACTTTTAAAACAACCACCAAACTGAGAAAACTACACAAACATTGAGAATATCTTCCATAATAAATCTATCTACTCAATAGTGTAAAGCTCAATAGGTGTGAGTAACAGGAGATCAGCTATCTCATTTCAGGATCCCTTGGTGTCATAGAAGTCTCACCAAGGAGTAGAATAAATCAGAGCTAGAATATGGACCAAAGGTGCCAGTAGAGGATTAACAACTCACTCTCTATATTCAGGATAGAACCTGTGCAGGTAGTTGTTGGCCAAACTACAAGTCAGGTTGTCCTCCAGGGAACATCACCCTGAGGAATAGAGAAGACTTCTTTTAATAAACCAAATCCTCTTTTTAAAGTTCATCTAACTGAAGTCTACACCTGGGTGAACCAGTGTAGACTTAGTTGAAATCCAAAAGAAACCAATTGACATTGGCTCTGCCTTTTTGACAGCCAGGAGGTACTAACAGAAGCTCTCCCCTGACACTGCCTCCAAGTGGGAACTTGGGCATAGAGTTATTTGGCCTCTCCTGAAATGTAGATGTAAGGAGACTCCGACCCTGACAGAGGTGGAAGTGTATCTTCTGGTCAGGACTGTCTTCAGCCCTAGTCAAAAAAAAATTACAAGAAGGGTTGGATGAAATGGAGAATAGCTATGGTGAGTTTCTTCAAACAAGTGTGGAACTTTTTTCTTTACTATTATCAATATTTTTGCATCAATAATTTATTTCACACATCATTGACTGAAGTTACTATTTTATAGGTGTCAAATTCTTGGAGCCAACATCTAGTGAACCTCTCTGTGGGTCTTTGGAGGCCTGAGAGTTTTGATCCAAACTATACCTTTAAGGCTCCAGAAACTGACCCACAGTCATATAAGAGACCATTTGAGGCAATTTGGCCTTTGCCATGCCCAATGATGGAGTGAAAGGCAGACTGGGCACAAGTCTGTCACAAAGCAGTTGCCTTAACAGGATTTGAAATCACACAATGATCCAACTACTCTCATATTGTTGGGGGGATGCTTCTGTGTGGCTGCCCACCTGGCTATTTCAAGCTGGGTCTGAAGCTGGATTGAGCTTCAGACTCAAGGTGAACAACAGGCAAGTCTGTACTGGTACCACCAAGTACAGACTACAGCTAGTTGACCTCTAATGAGGGAATTTATCAAGACTCTAGTTGATTTACAAGGGTCCTCCCTTGTCAGAGTGCCTGGTCTTATAACTGGGCAACCAGTTATCTGCAAGAGCCAAACTCTGGGAAATACAGGCTCAGCTGAAGGTGACAGCTCTTGCTCCTTCCTGTATTGGTGGGTTTGTCTCTAGCCCTTGGTGAGTCTTCACAGTCAAGGAATCCTGGAAATTGAGGTCAGCCTGACCTTATCAAGTAATGAATTGACCTTATGTTTACTTACACCTGTTGAACCTTGCACTATTGAGCAGATACTTGTTTATGTAATATCCTCAATGTTTCTGCTAGTGGTTCTATTTTGGTGTGTGTGGTAAAAGGTGAGGAGAGAGGCTCACTGCTGAGCATGAAAGGAGGGGTTTAAATACCTTTCAGGCTCCCTCCCCCTCACTCTTAGGAAATGGACTGGCTTGTGGTTCCAGCTCATGCTACTACAGGGCCTGGTAGGCCAGTCTGTGGTTGGGTACTCTAATGGCAGGGCCTGCTAATTAGCTCCTGTCATAAGTATACTATGCATGAGTCTTGAAACTGAGCCTGAGTTGTGGTTTGATTGTTACACAAAGCATTACATATGTAGTACATATGGTACATTACTTAGTACATATGTAATACATATGTTACACAATGTTTCTACATGGTACATTACTTATGACATATGTTGTAATAGGTATATTATACTATGTATTGCATCTATTCCTCCTGGTTACCATACATGTACATGTCTGGTTTCAGCTTGTGGGACTGCTACAGTCCTCAGGGCTGACACATAACAAATCAGATTCACCATCTGAAGCAGTGACCAATTTCCTCAAATACCTCATCTCTGCCCATCCCAGACTCCATTCATCCACAGCTCAACCCTCAATAGAAGAGTCCATCAGTCTTGTCACCTTAAAATGGTCTACCAGGCATATGCATGATGCTTTCCTCAGGATTCTTTTTATCAATACTCATAAGATTTTTTCAGGTGAAGTAGAAAAAAAACTGCCATGTTTGATCATCAAAGTGAAAAATATTTCTTTGGGCACCAACAGCAGACTTGCAAGAGATCCTGAACAGATGGGGAAATGATGTTCATGTTTTATCAACTGAGACTCTTTTCAATCATGTGGATGCTACCCTTCAAACAGTTGATAGAGCAAAGGCTGAGAAACTTGTGAACCAGCTTGAGTACATTGTTATTGTCTAGTTAATTATCACACTTTGTCCTTCATGTGTTTCTAATGTTTTAATTTTCAACCACAATGGAAAGCATGCTGATGGGAACATCCTTGGAGCTGAAAAATTGTCAGCAAAACTCCAGTACAAAACTTGAAGGAAACTCCTGCAATGAACAAGTTTGGGACACTCAAAAAGGGAGCTCAAAAGACAAGCTTTAGTTATGGTCTGATGGTTGGTTGGCTCATGGGGGGAACATGTGGAATGATCTTTGCATCCAATGACCACCAAAAGATGTCAATTGGAACCCCCTTTGCTGTCCTCTCCCTCACTAGTGATATACTCAAAGCTGAACCTTGTGAGATAATCATTGAGGACACCTGGAAGCATATGGTTGACTACATTTTGATGCTCCTCAGTGAGACCTTCAAGGGTATGAAATTTTATGGTCAATTAAAAGTGTTTATGGTGGACCTGGAAAAAGTTATCATGTTGAATTATGATACTTACTGGACTACAAAGGTGCCATGTTAGAACCACCAATGCCCAAGGGGTACAGAGATGGTAAAATGTCACTATGTGTCTGGTGGGATTCAAACCCATGACCTTAGCATGATAGCCAAGACACATACTAGAGTGCTGCCTTTTAACTAGGCTACAGACATTTGTAGCTACCATAGGTGCTTTCCATGTGTATACATGTGCCCATGGAGTCAACTCAACAGTTCCCTCATACTGCAGTAATACATCATGTAAGCATACATTGGTTTACATCTTGACACAAAAGAGCTCCAAAGGTGAAATTGTGATCATGCATTCACAAACAAACACTGCCAACATATTTTCATCACATGGAAGCTTGCTACGTAACATAGCATGTCTTCATGCGATACTATGGACCATTTTTCAAGGACCCTACCTTGGAAAATAGACCTATTGCATCGCATCTTGGCCTGCTATGTGACATAGCATGCCTCTATGC
>MU167325.1:151421-162680 GCA_015951145.1 Cronartium quercuum f. sp. fusiforme G11
CCATCAGATGGCTTTATATATGTATCTACAGCTCTTGACACTGAGCTTGAGGTGTGGTTCAATTGTTACACTATTCATTACATATGTAGTACATAAGTTACACTACTCATTATATGTGTACATCACTTATTACACATGTAATACATGTGTTACACTATGATTACACCTATTCCTCCTAGTAACTGTGTATGTACATGACTTCTTTCAGCCTATGGGACTGTCATGCAGTCCTCAGGGCTGACAATTCTCATCAATGGGGACTACTCATATCAAAGGAGCAATTGAATCAGGGCACAGATCCTTTTAACTCCTGGTGATGCAAGTGATGCATTGAGAACTATGTTTAATTCCATAAATACCAGCCCTTTGTAACTCTCTTTTGGACTATATTGCCCAGTCCTACATATTGTATGCAAAATTTTATCCCAAACCTGGTTGAAAGTCCTTCTTAAAAACAATTTAGAAACTAGATTATATAATCTAAACTAAATACTAAAATGATATAAATATAACCAAGGATTAATACAAGCTATAAATGCTTTAAAATAATCAATAAAACAGTTTAAGTTAAACAAATTGAATTGTTGATTCAGATCATTCAAATTAGATTGGATCAGTCAATCAAAACAAAATGGATCAAAGATTCTAAGGCAAGTGTCCCATGTGTATACACCAAAGACATAAAGTGTTAATTGAGTTTTTTCAGGTTAAGCCAGAATAAAAGCTGTTTTGGACTTTCCTGACATTGCTACCAGATATGCATGTTACTGGTTTGAGTAGCAATGGTCTGGTGCATGAAAACAATTTGTTCTGTTTTTTACAGGACTGTGCAACCTGTATACACTTCATGGCCCCAATTTGCCTGGCATGTATTCCTCCTGGGTACTCTACATGTATATGTCTAGTTTCACTCTGTGGGACTGGTATGCAGTCCTCAGGGCTGATACTCTATTGGCTTCAACCAAGGTCTATGTCCTTCTCCATAGACTGCATTCATTATCTTGATAGACTCTGGGAAGAGATTTTCAAGATGTTCAATGACAGGGAGCTAAACCAAGTTGAGTAAGGATAGCCACTGGGTTATAAACTCACCAGAGTCAGGGTGACTTCTGGGTTACAAACTCACAGAACCTAGGGTGAGTTCCTGTGTCACAAAGGTGCTTCTTATTGACCGAGACTGTTGAGGTAAACACTCCATTGACTAAGAGATGCCCTGTAGACTCTCATTAGCCCTGTTCATCACCAAACCCTCTTATAAGAGGTCATCTAACTGTGGTCTGTGCTGGTTCCACCCTTCACAGACTACTTTCTAGTCATTGTATTCATACCTTTTCACCCCCTTCAACTTTAGTGTTGAGGTAGACTCAATAGTAGTCTACCCCTCACAAGTACACTGGTACAGTAGGTGTTTATATGGAAGACCAATATTCCATGTTGATAGGTGAGAAATGCACCAGGATTTTCAGAAAGAGTGATTGAAATTGCTTGGGACAAGTTTAGATCTGATTACCCAGGTGTGGTGATCGATGAGTAACGAGAGCAGAACTTTCATTACTATACATGAGTAAATATAACATTCTTTTCGCCCCAAGTTTTTTTCTATTTTTTTTAATTTGTCTTCAAGTCAAACTACATGCAAGAGAGAGAGAGAGAGAGAGTTGGGCATAGAAAAGAAAACAGAAGAAGAAGGAGAAACAAGCTTTGCAAAGTAAATGACAAGAGACTTAGATCAATAAACAATTCAAAACTTTTCTCGCATCTTTATAGAGTAACACTGTTCACAGAATGGATCTCGGTCTTGAAGGAAGAACAATCCATTGAGAAATGGATTAGAACAGTCCTAAATTAAAGTCAAACTCTAAGCTTCCGGTGCAGAAAAGGCGACATGTAGAGAAACTGAGCCAAAAAAAAGTAAGATAATCTCGGCTTACTTTACACTTAAAACAGTGTTCGTGCCACTGTTTTCCAATAGCTGTAATGATATCACCCGTCATCGGTTGTTTACAACTCCAACACTTTGGTTTATGTAGTCTTATATGACATTTTTCACAATAAGGGTAACCACGATGTAAAACGAAAGGATTGGGTTCTATACTTTTGATTTGATGATCTTGATCTTGAATGGTTGAACGTAAATTAGGATTTTTGGAAATTTTTGAACGTTCTTCTAATGATTTTGGATTAACAAATGGATCACCACATTCAGCACAAAACAGGTGAAGTTGATGATAATGACGTGGCCCATCTGGTAAACTTGGTTCATCTAGTGTTACGTATGATTCATCGGTTATAGATGTATTACAGTGATGACATTTAAGACTGAAGAACTTGAAATCAAGACGATCATCGCCAACAGTTAGTTCTTCTTATGAGTTTATATTCAAATGAATGAAGGTGAGATAGCAAGATCGATTTACCTCATCATAATCTACCCCACAATACGCTTTTCCTTCGTGCTCATAAAAGGCGACGTGTTCGAGTGCGAGTCCACAATGTTCACATGTGAAACAATCTGGGTGCCAACGTTTGTTAAGAGCGTTGACGACTCGACCAGCGATGATTTGCTGACAGCCAGCGCAGAAGAGGGATGATGGGGCGTTAGGATCAGGTGGGGATGAAATCTTAGCTGAAGTATGAGTTCTGAGGGGTTGGGATCGGACGTCCTCCTGATCATGATCGAGCTCAGATAATGGTTCGATGTCTGGCGTGGAGATTATTAGAGGGGGTGGGGTCACGATCACACCCAAGGGCGCGACAGTTGAGTTGGTGATTTTGTCCTGCTCCTCATCCGTTTCTTCGTCGGCTCCAATAATATTGAGAACCGGCACTGAACTGTCTATAGGAGGCGGTGATACTGGAATGGTGATGTCGTCTGACGCAGGTCGAGGGGGTGGCGAAGAAGGGGGTACAACCGATTCTAGTATAGAAAGCGAGAGGGGAAGAGCTGTGGTGGGTTTGATCGGTTCATTCAACACAATACTAGACTGTGGCAGTTGAGTGGGTTTCCGGTCGCCTGGCGGGGCTGGTAATGGCTTTGAAACGGGAGCAGGGGCGATGGAAGGCGGGTTAGGAGTTGAAACCGGTGTCTGGGGAACATCGGCGGCGGCTAGCTCTTGTTTATTGCTATGGACCTGTTGGCGAGCACCCTGAATAGTCTGAAATTCTATGCGATGAAGTCTGTCAGCGGCCACAGGGACTGCAGGGCTTTCTTGAGGTTCTACGTTTGATATGGCCCCTGGAGTTCTATTGAGTGGCTTCCTTGGTGAGGGCACAGATGGTAGTCCACGCTTAGATGCGATGTGTGACTGAGTTTTAGGTGGCAATGAGGATTGATGGGGATCAAAGGTGATAAGCGAGACGACGGTTTGAGACGGCCATACGTCAGAAGACGAGTTAGCTGTAGGACACGTGGTGTTATAGCGGTCATTAGTGGCCCGATTGAAATTGTCTTGAGCTGTACCATTTGTTGTGGTGGGTAGATGCTGAAGCGGCAATCGGGAAGAGAATTGATGAGGTACTGTCCGGAGGGTTGCCGAAACCTGAGGAGGAGGGTGTGGGGATGAATGAGGGAGGAGACGATCGAAAGGTGGGTACTGTTGGAAATGGGGATGCGGCTGGGGTAGCGGAGTCGGGCGAGAGCGCAAGCTGGGCTCTTGAAGGGGCGGTACTGGCGGAAGCGGTCTTTTTATAGAGCCTACACGAGTGGGACCGGGGCTGTAATATGATAAAGAAGGCGTTGACGGGTCAGGAAGGGGCGGCTGAGGGGAGGGCAACTGATAAGGCCGACGAAAGTTTTGACGAGGAGGGATTGGAAATTGATTGGGAGATGAGTAAAGTGGTTGGGATCTGGTCGTTGTTGGTGCAACAGATGACGATGAGAGGTGATTTTGAAAGCTTGAGTTTGGATCGGTCTGTTGATGGTGGTCATCATGGGCTCGGAAAGCTTGTTCAACATGTTGAGAATACGTTTGATAAGGCGGTGGTTGGTGTTGTGGGATTGAATTAGGTTGATAGTGATGAAACTCGGGAGCAAAATGAGAAGAAGGGATTTGATGGAATTGGGTTGAAGATGAGTAAGTCGGATTGAATGAGATGTTTGATTGTGATGAAGAGCTTGATGGAATTGAGGGTGATTGTTGTTGTTGTTGTTGTTCTGTTTCTTCGATTAGATGACCGCCAGCCAATCTGCGAAGAAGTGGGGTGGTCATGGTATATCTTTTCACTTTCACAATTTCAATTTCAGATTTGAAACTAATACAACATACAACAATTGAGACTGAATCCAAAACCCGATCCGATCCGAAAAAATACCAACGACCCGTCCACTCACGGAACTGGAAACAGTCAGTCAACAGAAAAACAAGAAAACCAGCCAAACGTCTTGACAAGGGTGACTATGTATGATATGTAAGTATATGTACAGCTGAGACCTTCAAAGAAATCTTGATTGAAGCGGAATACTATTAATCGACTGGGCTGGTTCAGATTCCAACCTGGCTTCATGATTGCAATTGGTGTCACGGTGCTGTTGGGGCGGTGCGTTGACTGTATGCATACAGCCTGCAAATGGAACCAAGAAATTTTGGCTGGGACAAGGAGATCAAAATAAAAATAAAATAAAAAATTCCTTCGCAAGATTCAACTTCAACCAAGCTCACCTTGAATTTTTTAAAATATCATCATCATCCAAATCACAATACTCACACTATCTCAAAACTAATTCACTTAAGGATGACTCAAACCGATATCGACTTTGAAATTCACATGCACAACATCATTCCCAGACTTTACATTGGTGATTTCACTGCTTCACAGTCACTTGACCTCCTACGTCAGTCCAACATACGTAACATCGTAGCTGCCATGAAACAATCATATTTGCTCCATCCAGGCTTCGAGCTTCTTCGTGTGCCGATCGATGACACTGATAGAACTAACATCTGTGGTCAGTCTGCTTTGCTTCCTCTTCTTCTGATATTCGCTCAACATATTTAGTATTCAATTTCACCTTTCCTGATCTAGAATGGTTTGATGTCGTCGGGAATTGGATTCAGTCTCGCCTTGATAGCGAGGATGGGTACGGTGTTCTAGTTCATTGTGCCGCTGTAAGTGCTCTAAGGTCGAAGCTGCCAGGGTTCACCACTTACACTTACGGTCTCGCTTGATTTTACAGGGCGTTAGTCGTAGTACAACTCTTGTCGCTGCTTACTTGATGAAAGCCCAAAATTTAACCGCTGAAGGTACGTCCATTCTGCCCCTCTCGATAATCAATTTCATCGGTCTCAACTAACCACTTACATGTTCGCTGCTTCAGAGGCTGTCTTCTACATCTCCTCCAAGCGCCCTCAAGTCCAACCTACCGAGTTTTTCATTCATCAATTGGAAATGTACGAGCGCTGCAACTGCCAATGGGACCCTGCTAAGGTCAGAGACACATCCATTCCTCTCCTTTTACTCAATCTTATTACCGACAGAATTTCATATTGGAATTCCTAAATGTCCTTAGTACCAAGAACAGAGGCGCTTTGTAATGGGATTTGTGGCTGACGAGATGAGAGGTCAGTATACTTTCTCCCATCATTTTTCCTCATGCATATTCTCCCGAGTATCATGAGTCTGATGTTTACTTCCATTTCTTCCTTGAAATCAATAGACGGTACGGGCGCCCAAAGTACTTCACACTTTACTTTGTATTTCAAAATTTGCAACCGAGACAATCTTCACTAAGCCTCGGTCAAGTAACTTACGCAGATCTCTCTATGTTCCTTCCCAGAATTGGTTCTTGCATATTACCCATCGCCGGCGCCTTCGCCTCGAGATAAGAATACATCTGACCCGTTTTCAAGCTTTGCGATGACTCCCCTCAATCCCGAGGCGATCCACTCAAAGCTTACCTCTCCTAGCGCACTCACCCATAATTTGAACCCTGATCCCACTCAGCCCCCCGCGCCTCCATTACGACAACGTTTCACAAAGCGTGGCCAGTCACAGATCCCGGACCCACTCTCGGGCTTTAAGCAAGCTAAAGAGACCAACAAGCTTCCCCAGGTAGAGAAACTTGGGCAAGGTCAAGTGACGATCAAAGGAAGGCGGATCAGATGCAAAATGTGCAGACGTGAGTTGGCTGCCAGGGATCATATCCTATCTCACCGACCTGGCGAAGGTCAATCTGCTTTCGCGCCTCAGAAGCGTGACATGAACAAGTTTAGAGACGAGGCGATGGAAAAGCTTCGCTCACAGAACTTGACTACCGAATCATCTGCTCCACCTGCTATCGACCAAACGGATGAGAAATCAGTAAAGTCAGGAGGTATGATTCGTAACTCGTCAACCGAGCCAACACGAGGTTTTGCTAGTCTGCGAGTCTCCATGCCACCACGTCCGGCAAACCTATCAATTTCGGAATCTGATCAATTTTCTACAGTCTCAACCTCGATTCATCATCATCCTACAGCAGCTTTCATTACAGCTACAGAAACGACTGCACTCACTTCACCACCTCTTATTACATCTCATCAATGTTCATCTTATTTTGTTGAACCATTGAGTTGGATGTCAACTGTATTAGAGAAGGGAGAATTAGTAGGAAAGATTGTTTGTCCAAATAATAAGTGTATTAGTAAGTTAGGTAACTTTGATTGGGCCGGTTGTCAATGTAGTTGTGGTGCTTGGATCACTCCGGGATTTCAGGTGAGTAAAGAGTCTTTTTCCATCTTTGTTTTTATCGAATGTAGTTTTCGTTGATTCTTTTTTTATAAAAAATGAAACTATTTGACACCAGATTTCAAGATCAAAAGTCGATGAAATCTAAAAATGCTTTGACTTGTTTTTTTCTTGTACGTTTGGTTGGTACTTTGGAGATTTATCAGGACATTACTTTACGAGTGAAAATAATAATACTTTTTGAGGATTTTTTCTTCTCAGTGAGGGAATTCTATTACAAGTTTTAACCTTTGTTGGATAAAGTAATAGTGGGTTTTCAAGTTGGAAGATATTAACGCTCGCACCCGGGGCTGGGCAAGCCCAGGGCGCCCTAGGCCCTTGCCCCGGGCTTTTGAGGCATCGGTCCTGAAGCCCTGGCCCCTAGGGGCGCCTCGGGCAGCCCCAGAGGGCCTCCACCTAAAGGAAGCTGACTCTTCGGGATTTTGGTCATGAGGGTGAGGTGAACATGAACATTTTTGATTCGGATTGTTGAAACGATTCTCAAGATCGTTCTTTTTTGAAATGATTCTCACATATTTTTTTTTTGAAGCTCAGGCTCAAAACGTATAAATAGTTTTGACAACAATCGTTTCAATCAGACCGTTTTTGAATAACAGCAATCTTACAATAACGGATATACTGTGCAGGTGGTTGAGATGACGACTGAGTGAGCGAGTTCCTCCACACCGTGACAGGGTGGCTAGATAAAGATGGTCTGTTCCCTTCTTTTTGAGTTGACACTGGTGTCGGACCTGAAGTTGATGGGTGATAGTTTTGTCACCTGTCTTGACTGGAACCCTGACTACAATAGGCTTGTAGTGTTCCTAAACCCAAGATGACTTGCGGCTTGCAAGTTCGCGAGTCAGGAGCTCATCGACTTCTTGAGGATTGGTGCAGTTGGAAGGGATATCAGGTGCTGTGACAATTGTTGATGCAGAGAGTTCGTTTGAAGGTGTTGATTGGCGTTGAAGCCAAGAAGATGTGGGGGTGGGGTCCGGTTCGGTGTCTCCAAGAACAGAAGGGGGGTGGGCAATTGAGTGCCCTTTGCTAGAAGAGTAGCTTGAAGAGAAGATGGAAGGGGAAGAAGATGGGCAGGTTCTCAAGGGAGAATGGAGTGATAAGTCCGGATGGGTGGAGGTCGGGTGCAAGACGTTTGGCGGCATAGTGATACTTAGTGGGGCTGATGACACCGCGCGGAATCTCGGGTCACTTTTATTTTTATTTTTGATTGAAATATCTTTAACGTGCATTACCTGCTCCTATATGGAGAAAAACAACACGAGTAGCGAAGCTTGTAAAGAGGAGACGCATTACAAAATGGTTGGGCGGGCCGAAAGTGGGCTAGGTTAGGGTTCTGGGCTACTGATAGCAAGCTACGGGCGGTAAAGAGAAAACACAACTTGAGGAGAAAATATTGGCAACAGTTCAAAGGGATATCAGGCCTAGAAGTCCTCTGGGCGCTAAGCAGCGAGTTGAATGCTTGTCAAGAGTAAGCTAGGGTAAGGCCAGTCCTGCCACGCCAGACTGGCAAAGCTGAGCGGGCTTTCTTAGGCGCAGGGTGGTGTCCCTGTGGTGGGTTGGTCGGACCTCTTTTGGTCTCATTGGGGGGGTGGGACGGCAGATCCCAGCCGGCCCCTAGCTTAGTCTTTCGAGCAATCACCACACTGGCTCCGCAGGGAGAGGTGAGACTGAGAGACAGAAGGAGAGTGGGAACAGAACGGTCCAAGGAAAGTGAGACATAATAGAGGGCGAAAGAGAGGTATGAGAGGTACGAGACTAAAAGGGTGGGTGTTGAGGTTTGAGGTTAGGGGTTGGCAGTGTTAGGAGTTTGGTGAGGTTGGGGGTGGCTTAGTAGTTTGAAGGTGGAGTCGGGTTAAGGTTCGATTTGAGGTCGGGATAGGGGGGAGGGTGAGAGGGTGAGAGGAGGGTGGCAGAGGGGGCAAGGGTGAGGGTGTCGGGTTTTTCCCTCACGGCTGCCTGCTACTTGTCGCCCGCCGGAAGCGTCCGGTGTGACGGATGAAGTCGGCCAGCGGCTTGAAGGCCTTCGGGTTGGTGAGCACAGCTAGCGTGGTTCGGAGGATTTTCAGTTTGAGGAGGGCCTTAATGAATTGCTGCCGGGCTCCGCGGTACCGTTTGCAAACTAGGAGGTAGTGCTCCGTCGTTTCTGGCTGGTCACAGGATTCGCAGTTGGGGGAGTCGGTCGCGTTGATTCTGTGGAGGAAAGTGTTATGTGGCGAGTGATTGGCCCTTAGCTGCACGATAGCAGCTGCTTCAGGGCGTGCTAAACTTGCCAGCGCGCTACGGACCTCCGTTGGGTTGTACGTTTTTCGGAGTCTGTTAACAATCTGTGGGGAGGGGGTTAGTTGGCGGGTGTGCTTCAGGCTGGTTTTGATTTTGAGCCTGGCTGATGCCAGGCTGATGGGGAGTCGTGGGGTTGGGCAGGTGAGTTCGGTGGCAGTTTTCGCAGCTGTGTCGGCCTCCTCATTCCCATCAATCCCCACATGGGCTGGGCACCAGACTAAGCGGATGCTGGTGTACGGGTGTAGCCGGAGCAGGTCGTGGAGGACCTTCTGGGCGGCTCGCCGTAGGCGTAGGCCGGTTGTTGGTCGGAGTCGTTGAGAGAGCGCCAGGATTGCTGGTTGATTATCTACAAGAAACCAGAAGGACGTGCTCCGGTTTTCAAGGTGCTGGAGGGTCTGGGTGGCCGCGAGTTCGAGGGCGAGGACTTCCGCCTCGTAAACTGTGTGTTCATCAGCTTTGCCTAACTTGAATTTGGAAACAGCACCACTGGTGGGGTTCACTGCGGCTGCTCCTACCCCTTGGTTGGGGAGCATGGACCCGTCGGAGAAGGTGGTTGTGCGGCGTGGGTCAGTGCGGAGGGCGGGCGTCGTTTGCATGCGGACAAAGTGCTCCGCTGCCTATTTAGAGTCAGCAATGAGGGCTTGGAGTCGAGGGTGAGGCCGCTCGAGGGTGTCAGCTGGGACAATGACTTCAAGGTCGCCACTGATGCCAGATAAGGTCGACATTGGGGAGTGATAAAGGAGGTGGAGTGGTGTTCTGTGACCCTTTCGGTTCTTGGCACGGGCAAGTCTTGCTAGTTGGCCTGCGGGGTTGGTGTGAGGGAGGGTTAGTAGACAGGCAGCCCCCAGCTCAGCTTCGGTGTTGAGTCTGGCTAGGGCTGGAATCGAGTCAGTGTCATGCTTAAGGAAGATCAGAGGGTGGGTTCTAAAAGCCCCTAGGGCCAGCCTTTGGGCTATGTTGTCCACACGTTGTAGGGCTTTGGCTATGGAGGTGTTGGTACTGAATTTGTGCCATACCACTGCCGCGTAGTCAGTGCGCGCGTGCACTAGGGAGGTGATGAGGCGCGTAAAGAGGGTAAGGGGTACCCCCCATCCTGTATGAGCTATGCGGCCAAAGTGTAGAGTTGTTTGGGTGCCCTTCTTCACTATGTCTGGGCATGTTGGTTAAACAAGAGTTTGGTGTCGAGCGTGACTCCTAGCCATTTGGCCTGCGGTTGCGGGGAGAGTGTCTCGGCTCCGAGTTGGATTGTTGGGAGGATAGGTGGGAGCTTCCGGTGCGTTAGGAGCATCCAGAGCGATTTCTTCTGGTCAAAGGCTGCTCCGTGTCTTGCACCCCATCTTAGTTCCTTATGCGCGAGGGTTTGTAGGTTCTGGCGGATGCTGTCTAGGTTTCGGTGCGCCATAGCAAAGGCTACATCATCGATGAATCCCAGGGCTATGGTGTCCGGGATTCCTGCGGATTGGGTTAGGAGTGAGGAGTTATAGAGGATATAGAGGATGACTGAAAGAGGGGAGCCCTGTGGTAGTCCTATCGACAAGGTCTTGGGCGGCGAGGTGTAGTCCCCGAAGGAAATAGTCGTTGACCTACCCGACAGGTAACTACGGACAAGGTGGATTAGTCGTGGGCAGAAGCCCATCTGATCTAGTGTGGCTAGGAGTCTGGTTGGGTTGACTGTGGGGAAGGCGGCTTTGACATCAACAAAGAGGATGCCCACAGCTCTTCCTCTAGCCCATTGGTTGCGTGTCCACAAGGTTAAGTGCGTTAGGGCGTCTGAGGTTGACCTGCATGCTCGGCCGCCGTAGTGGCCTTCAGGGAGGAGGTGGTTGGTTTCTGCAAAAGTCTTGAGCCGATCAGCAATACCTGCTTCAATAATCTTACCTAAGCAGCTGAGGAGGGCAATCGGGTGGTAGGCTGTTGGCGAAGAGTAGTCAGGCTTTCCGGGCTTCCTGAGGATGATGGATCATGCCTCCTTCCATTGGGTTGGGAAGAGGCCGGTGGATAAGCAGGTGTTGGTGAGGTGGCAGAGGGCTGTCGCCAAGATGGCACCTCCCACCTTAATTGCCTGATTCGGGATAAGGTCAGTCCATGGGGCTTTCCCTGGCTTGGTGGCTTTGATCAGGGCTTCTACTTCGGGTATTGAGAAGGGTGTTGAGGTTACAGCCGATTTGGCATTTGTTGAACGTTTTTTTGAGAAATGTGTCACTGGGGTTAGGGTAAGGAAGAAACCCAGAGCCTATCCTAAACCCCCCTGCCAGT
>MU167325.1:180965-191596 GCA_015951145.1 Cronartium quercuum f. sp. fusiforme G11
GATACTATGGACCATTTTTCAAGGTCCCTACCTTGGAAAATAGACCTATTGCATCACATCTTGGCCTGCTATGTGACATAGCATGCCTCTATGCGATGCAATTTTCTTGGTGGTGAGACACTACCCTCCCCCATTGGGAGTGACCTTCATGGACATGGTTAAATAGTGGATTGCCTAGTAGAGTTGATCTAGCTTCTTTGTTCCAATAACAAACCAGCTTCTGCTTGAGGAAATGGAGAGGATGATAACTTTTAGTCTGTTTTTATTCTTAGATTATCAAATTTACTGTTGATTCAATGTTCATTGACTCAAATAGACATAACAGTAGTTGCTACCATGGAGTCAATGGATCAACTGTTTGTACAATGTGTTATTTCAAACAGATTCTACTCATGATCATGAGAAATGCTCTTCACATGTCAGTTTATCAATGATGTGTAAATATCCAATCTACCCAAGGAAATGTGAGAACTTGTATCAATGCTGTCATACAAGTGTCAATAATAAAGATACAGTACAATTGATCAAGTTGCCTTGAAGTAATGCATTTTTGATTAGTACAAATGTCATTATTTCAACTGTAGCTACAAAACTACACTAGCTATTCAAGTGTGAAGGTTTCTAGCTGTCATACTTGAAGTATCCTGTCTGTATCATAACCAGAGAAGTACTACAGTTATTACTTAGCTGTAAATTAAGATTATAGGTTATTTTATCCATAGAATCCAGTTCTACAATAATTTTACACTCATTAAATTACAGTAACAGGTGTACTCTTAGTGCAAAATATCTACACATGTGTTACAGTATGAAGTACAATTCTTCAGTAAAAAGTGTAAAAAGTGACTATATGTTATTTTACATGTAGAATTCATTTCTGAACTAATAATACTCAGTTGGTAAGTACACTTCATTGTTGTCACTCTTGAAACTGAGTATGAGTTGTAATTTGCTTGTTAATTCATGGCATCTTGATGCTCAGGGCTGACACTCATGCACTGCCAAGATATTTGTATTGGATGGGCCTATCCGATGTTCTATCACCCTGAGATATGCGATGCAGTGTCAGTAGGATTAGGTGCAATGGAATTACTATCGGTATCTAATGCTCTGACACCATATTGCAGTGTAATTCCATCGCACCTAATCCTACTGACACTGCATCACATATCTCGGGGTAATAGAACATCGGATAGGCCCATCCGATACAAATATCTTGGCAGTGATGACTGGAAGACACTTTACTCCCAGCCTTAGTAATTGCTTATAACAGTAGCACACAAAGTACAATGAAGAGAACTCCTTTTGAAGTAGAAAGAGGAAATAATTTATGTTGCCCAGGGATAAACTTAAAACCAGAGATGTCAAAATTAATCCCACTTCTTTGAGTTTTGCAAGCATGCTTAGCAAAACCATAGGGTTTGCATCTACATGTGAAAAGGAAGCATTTGAATAAAATAAAGAAACATGGGAGAAAACCCATAAAGAACCTGATTTTAAAGTTGGGAACCAAGTTTTTCTATCAGCTATTAATTTCACAAAATTACAAGATCCTAAGAAACTGGAAGACTCCTTTGTAGGACCCTTTGTTATATGCCACCAGCAAAAATTACTCGGACAAGGCTGTCTGAAGTGTTCTCAGACAGTGAAGTCCGAGTTGATCTTGGACTGTGGTTGACCAAGATTTTCTCATCTTGGTCAGCAGTAGTCCGAGCACACTGAGATGAGAAAATCTTGGTCAACCACGGTCCAAGATCAACTCAGACTTCACTGTCCAAGAACACCTCAGACAGCCTTGTCCAAGTAATTTTTGCTGGTGGTGATATCCAAACTAGTGGGCAAGAATGCTGTACTTGTCAGCCCCTGAGAACTCAACAAGTACTGTGGGACTGCAAAGGTATTATAATCATAGTGTAAACACCTCATATGTCAGCCCCTGAGTACTCAACAAGTACCACAGGACTGTAAAAGTATTATAATTATAGTGTAAACAACTCATAGCTCAGTTTCAAGAGCTATACATGAAACAACCTGTTGTAACCCATAGCAATAAAAGATAATGGTAATAATACATTATTACCAAGATTTTTACATATACAAGGTTAGGTCTACCTTCTACTGAGTAAATATGCTCATAGAGAAAGAGGAGTGAAGGCTCAAAGGATAGAAGCAGGAGGCCCAGACCTTCTTGGACACTGACCCCTCCCTGAAGCATCACAAAAATAAACCTCAACAGTCTGAATACCTCTCTAGGATATTCTGGGCTTTCTTCTTCTGGGATTCTTCAGTCACTGGTTAATTCAATTTGACCTTGGTGATTTCTTCTCCATCAAAGAAGTAGTCTAGTTTTTTTACTGGTTTTCACCAGTTGTCTTATTTCATTGGTCATCCAAGGTTCATCACTAGCACTGCCTATATATTTTCATCACATGGAAGCTTGCTATGTAACATAGCATGTCTTCATGTGATACTATGGACCATTTTTCAAGGTCCCTACCCTGGAAAATAGACCTATTGCATCGCATCTTGGCCTGCTATGTGACATAGCATGCCTCTATGCGATGGAATTTTCTTGGCAGTGTAGCACCTTTCCTCCTTGACCCAACTGCTCCACTCTTGCTGAAGGGTTCTCAAGAGTGTAGCACATTGGTAGAGGATAAAAGCTGAGTGCATTAGCTTCTGATAGCACAGGATATAAAGGATCTGTGTGAAGCCCTACTGATCCTGTGGACATCTAGTTCCTTCACTAGAGAGGATCAGTACTCATCTGGCCTTCAGGAAAGATTCCCAGGCATTTGAGCTGCAAAAGAACCCATTACCCACCTTTGGCCTTTGTGCCCACACCTTTCTTTAGATCATCAGTGAGATCACTTGCCAGATAGACCCATAGACTGAAGTAACACAAGATTACAGACAATAATCATGTGTCACAAGACATGATACATAGTGTACATATAAAAAATACAGAGTGTAACCTTGGTATCACATGTAGAGTATGTAGTGTGATACATATGTGAGACTAATGTAATGATATGAAGCTTCACCTCAGGCTCAGTTTCAAGAGTCATAAGCACAAAATACTCATGACAAGAGCCATCTAACAGGCTTTGTCACTTAAGTCAGCCTATATCCTAAGAGTGAGCAGGAGGTAACCTGAAGGGTATAGAAACCCTTCTCACCTGACCAAGAGTAGGCACTGCCAACATATTTTCATCGCATGGAAGCTTGCTATGTAACATAGCATGTCTTCATGCGATACTATGGACCATTTTTCAAGGTCCCTACCTTGGAAAATAGACCCATTGCATCGCATCTTGGCCTGCTATGTGACATAGCATGCCTCTATGCGATGCAATTTTCTTGGCAGTGAGGACTTCTCCTCACCTTCTACCATAACCACCAGTTTTGAACCATTAGCACACTTTGAGGATATCTTTCACAGAATATATTAGCTCAATAGTGCAAAGCCAAGGTGTTAGTACCAGAAGTCTCACTCAACCAAACAATAGGAGGATTGCAACCTCTCTTTAAGACTCCTTGGTGATAGTAAAATCTCACCAAGGATTAGAGTTGTCAATCACCGCCAGCAAAAATTACTCGGACAAGGCTGTCCGAGGTGTTCTCGGACAGTGAAGTCCGAGTTGATCTCGGACCATGGTTGACCGAGATTTTCTCATCTCGGTGTGCTCGGACTACTGCTGACCGAGATTTTCTCATCTCGGTCAACCACAGTCCGAGATCAACTCGGACTTCACTGTCCGAGAACACCTCGGACAGCCTTGTCCGAGTAATTTTTGCTGGCGGTGAATATGGTTCTATAGGAAGTAGCAAAGAGAAGCTTTGTATGAAGGTTTCATAAGCTCTCTGTTTGATTTGATGCTATTTAAACCTCAATCTTTTCATCAAGTTCAATCTGTTGGTCCGAGCGCACCTGCTGTGGGTGCTCTTGGAGCTTGGAACCCAGAAGAAATCAATGTCGCTTTTTTTGTTTTTTTTCTCCCTCTGATTTCTTCGGTTGTTTCTTCTTATTGGATCATGTAGTCCATACGTGATAAGGAGAAAGGCCGCTTCGTCATTTTTGTTACCGGGATTCAGATTTCCGTTTGTTTTGGCTTGCAGAGGGACGCGCCTGGCGTGCCCGCAACCCACGCGCCTTTTAAGAAAGGGCCGCCCCCCAGCGCGAATTTCGACCTCACCTTTGGCCGGAATGAGGAAGTGGCGAAATAGCCATGAGTCCTCTTAGTTCGGTGTAAACCGAATGGGCGGCTGGATATGGCAAGGGCTGGATGAGTCTGGAACCATTCCATTGAGAATCTCTCCCTCAAGCCACAGCTTCAACAGCCGCTTGCCTATTCGGAATTGGATTGTCTTTTCATCCCGCCCATCCGATGGTTGCGAAGTACCAGTACAGCGCTGTACGATATGGCATTCGAGTTGTCTATTGCGCCGGTGCCAATTGCGACCTTCGGGCTACACATTCTATCATCATCCTCCACAACCGCGTTCGTCCCTCCTCCCACTGCATCCCATTCTTTCTGCAAGTACGTCTATCCTTTCCGTCATCCTCTCCTGCACCCGCTTCCTTGTATGTATATACAAGCACTCTTCTTGACAATCCGTTTGGCTACATTTGGCTTTCAAACTTTCAAGTCCCCCCGCCCCGCAGTATTCCTATCGTACCGCATTGACTGACTTCAGTCTGGTCAGTCGTTTTCGGCAGACTTCTACAGCATCAGTTAACGGCTCACTGCGTGTTTGTCGGCGTCCAGCGTCTCTCCCATCGAGTCTTGTGTTCAGTCAAACAGCTACATACTGCATTGCTAGATTCTTGTCCATCGACCTCCGGTCTCCCCTTCACGCCTCTTCCGGGCACATTACCCCAGGCCCGCAAAGCTTGCGAGCTATCCGCCTCTCTCCCTGCGGTCTGATCACTTTCAACAGAACCTACCATCTTGGGCTAGTGCATCCGATTGATCATTCCACTCGCGGCACCAAAATCTATCGAGCCTGGAATATTCGCGCTGGTCACGCCTTAAGCTTCGTCTTCTTAACTTGACATCTTGAAACGATAGTCGCGACCGAAAAAAGGTTGTTCGAGCCCTCGATACCATCTGATAACAATCCACCCCACAATTTGCTGTGGCCGAGCCGTGGCAATCCGGAGATACCATTGCCAGGTGCAGAGCAACCAAAATCTCGATCGTCCCTCGTAAGCACAACTCTCACCCCCACTAACCCTGGCGCTGACTTCTCTTCGGTCGATCTCCGTGTGCTCTGGGTCCAAGAACAGTTCATCAACAACCCCACCAAACCAACCCGTAACCACAGCTCCCTGTGCTTTGCTTTGAGCTTGCCTTCCTTGCTTCTGGTCTCTCGTGCCCTGCCTGTAACTTTCGTTGGCGCCTCGAGTCTTTTATATCCTTTCTAGTGACAGGCAAAGGTGATATTTGATTATATTCTGAAGGTGATCTAATCACGAGAGGTGTTTGATCGGCCGCTCGTGTGAATACATATTGTGTTTCTAAAGACACTCATCCTTGTGATATATGCTTCGGGAGGTATGTATGAATCATACATAAGAAGGCATCTGTCACCCTTCCCTGCGACATCAACACGTGATCAATCCAACTTCCCGCATCTGCATCCGTTTGCCTCACAATGCAATTTGCTTTTGCTAATGCACATTCTCTCTTCTTCCTTTTGTACACCTCTAATTCAGGTGCAAACTCACTGAAGAATTGAGTAACAGCTACAAGTTCTGTCGCATTGTAACTTGCCCATCACCAATTCGGCACCTCGCCTACTTCTACTCGTAGCTCAAAGCGCTTCCTTCACACGTTGGCATAAGTCAACCTGATAGCACTCCACTTTCGACTGCTGATCTCTAGACGAGAGAGTAGTGAGTGTCAAGACTGAGCATGGTTTGGTTCAAATATGGCGAATGGCATTACATTTGTAGATATTCACCTCAACCAATATGTTCAGTCTTCCGATCTATGGTCATTCTGGCTCGGGCAGTTGAGTGGGTTGATGAATAATGGGCGAACAAGCTGAGACTTCCTCGCATTCTGTATGTCCTCAGGCAACTTATTCTTTCG
Organism: Cronartium quercuum f. sp. fusiforme G11; assembly: GCA_015951145.1. NCBI lineage: Eukaryota > Fungi > Basidiomycota > Pucciniomycetes > Pucciniales > Coleosporiaceae > Cronartium > Cronartium quercuum. The sequence continues at coordinate 187,064 of MU167325.1, forward strand.
ACAACTGCTCATCCATCCTGAGCATGGCACGTTTGCGGCTCCAGATAACGCTCTTGCTCTTCCGGCCGATCCTGCGTAAGTCCATGTCTGTTCCTCATCGTTTACCCTCTATAATTTACCCCCCTGAACTTTGCGTGAGCTAAAATGCGTTTCAAAACTTGCCGTGACAAATGTACTTCGATTAGTCTACGTGAGACTTTCCTTTCAGAAGCCGGACTCGGCATCAGCCCTGCATGTTCGATTCCAAGAATGGCTTCTGTTGGAGGGAGGTCGAGCTCCGTGGGCAACGTCGGTATGTCTTCAACTTGCAGATCTTCTTCTCTTTTTTTCCCATCGTAGTAGTGAGAGACAATGCATGTGAATGAGGCTCATGTCTTGGATTATAGCAAACATGGTCATGTGCGCTATTTCGATTTTGGTGTCCCTTTTTATGTGTAGAATCGTTGCCCGTAGGCGGGCAGCGGTAGGTAGAGTGGAAATGCTAGGTATGTGATTCGAGCTTTAAGGCGAGACCACCTCAATTTCCCACGGCCCAAGCCCAAGGCCTGACAAACTACATCTGGTGCTACGTAGTACTCTTGGTGCTGTACTCGCTTGCCTGCCTCTTCCAACTGCTTGATACCGGTACCATGCTTAGCCAGGGGAGTCGAACTCTTGTCTGGGTCACTGCCATTCACCTATCCCTTATCGTCTCATTCTTTTCTGTCCTCGTCTGGCTCGGCTTGCTCGGATTTCAGCTCGTCGAGGACGGCACGCTAGCTAGCCTGGGCCTGCTCACCGGCCTGACCGGCATACTCGCTATTGGCTCAGCTTATATTTTTCTCGATACAGCTTTTGGGATTACCCACTACTTTCAGAGCAAACCGCCCAGCCACCTCTACAGTCCTTGGACTTTCAGGTTTGTCTTCGACCTGCTCGCTCCTGTCTAGTCCTTGGTATCATTTGGTACTGACTTCTCTTCTCCTTTTAGCCTTGTGATCCTTTGGCCACTCATTGCATGCCTAATTTACGCCTGCGCAACAACAATTGTGGTTCTTCATAGACTGGGCGAGCGCCGCCCGCTCATCTATACATTCGGCGCTGCTATCACCCTTGCTCTTGCAGAAGCATCTCGCTATGGACTTTCGCACACCCTCTGTCGCCGGAGCTCGGGCTCGGTGGACGGCAGTTTTCTGGGCACCTTCCTCGAGACAGCAGCACTAGGTTGGCTCTTGACAGGATGGGTAGCCATTACTGAGGCTAACTGGGATGAGTTTGAAGCTTGGGACCCAGGATCAACTCACGGAGGGCAACCATAATTCATAAATCCACTCTTGTCATGGGTGGTCCCATTGTTTGAGATATTGTGATTAGTTGTAAATAATACTTAGTTCGTGCTTCGTTTCCGGCCAAGACTGGGTAATTAGAGTAGGGTGTGGGTAGGTAGGGGGACAATTTGCATTTTTTTTAATACCATCATGCTCTACTGCACCTTTATTTGATGCCTAGACAACTTCACTTGCTTCACTGTTGTACATTGGTCATTTTCACTATAGAGAAATAGCACCCCACAACACAGTTTGCCTGGCTCATGTAGTTTGATGTGGGCTTATTGCTGAGTGTGCAAAGGTCCATCAGAGATGGATATGTTAGAAAGAAGGCTAGAGAATATAACATTGTTTGTACCCATTTGTGCAAGTGATGAGGTGAAACAGATGAAAATGAAGACTGCTAGTACAATTGTAGTGCAATTTTCCAGCATAGTCAGAAACAGAGTTATGGGACTGGGACTGGTCCAGTGCTTTATAGAGTGTGGCTGCAGGGTGGGTGTAGGTAAGAGGCATTTGTATTGTCATCTTGAGATGACCAAAAAAAGGTTGGAACATCAGGGGGTATTTCTGATCAATAGTTTTTGACAAAACTTACAAACAGCATCTCTGGGCCTAGATTAGGGGATAAGCCAAGATTTTATGTTCTGTTGAGTGCATTGTTTATCCATTTCTACAACAGATGAATTGGAGGTAGAGTTTCAAGTAGCTTTGAGAACTATAATCACTCAACAATATTCAACTCAAAATCCTTCAGCAGTACCAGACTGCAGCAAACAATACTCTAAATTTGCATTTGAGAGAGGACAAGAGTTGCCTGAAGATCAAATGTTTTGTACCATGTGTGATTTAAATAGGATCTACTAGTGATCCTGGGTGAATTGCCTTGTGTGAGAAGCTGTTAATTTATTGAAATGATAGTTTAGATCTCAGTTTATCAATGATGTGTGAATATCAGATAATTGACATCTACTTGAGGGGCTGTGGGAACTTTTCATAGTGCTGTAGTACCAGTGTCAACAGTAGAGTTACAGTACATTTGATCATATTCCTCAAAGCAAATCATGTGTTCAATCAATAGAACTGTCATCATTTCACCATAGTTTTGAAACTGTACTAGCTACTTGAGTGTGAATGATTGTCAGCCTGGCTCTAAGAAAAGTTGTTGGTGTACCAGTCCCATCGACACACACACACATAATTAAAAGCATATAGATTTATATCCTTGTAAACAAAACAAGGCTAAATATATCCCTTCCACAACAAACCTCACTCAAGGTCTCTTTTCCCCATCTGCGAAAAGAGACCGTGAGTAAACCCTCCATTTCCCTACTTTCACCTTTTTTCTCTCTATTTCAATCCAAGAAGTCTGACCAAATGTATTTTCCAAATGTGAACTATTTTGTTTGTGTGCGAAGTTTTTTTCTCAATCTCACAGATCAAGAGTGTATCTCACTCACTATTGTCCATTTTCTCACGTACCCAAACAAAAATCAGGTCAGCACACTATTCAGGGCAAGAGTTGAGAACAGAACCTCAAATAACTCACCCACCCACACATATATCAGATTTTTGTCATTTCTCTAGTCATTTCTCTAGGACCCCCCCCCCCTGTTCTCAGACACTTACAAAAGTGAGTAAAATCATGAAATTAAGCTAGCTACTAAGGTAGTATTTTATTTTATTGTGGATATGTTCACTAATAAATTTGTCAAGCCTTATCTGAATATATCAGGCTTTGACAGAAGTCAAAATTTCATTGTACTTCTCTTCACTGACTCTTATAGGCTGTGGCAATCACTCTATGGTGAGATTTCAGTATACAACAATTGTGTAACAGGGAATGATTAACCCAGGATGGAAAGTATAAAGTTATAGAGTGTCCAAGTAATTAGTACTTGATCCAGAAACACATCTAAAGTGATATAGAAAAGAGGAGACAAATAAACTGACTCTTATTTTACTTCTAGAGGGAATATTTGTCAAAAATTTAGAGGAATTTGATGAGGTAGAGATCTAGTATATGTAATGAAGCCAGAAATCAATCAAATAACTCATAGAAAGAAGGTTGATCACAAAATTAAACGCCTAGAAATGAAACATACAACTCTACTAAAGAATCCTTAGAATATAAGAGGGATATGTAATAAAATATACTGTTGTATATAGGTATTTCTGTTATGAAGTGTTATAATGATGATGGGCTATTTCCACAAGCAGAGGGATGACCTTTTATAGATGTTCTGAGGCCTGTAAGGTACTCACAATTTTGAGTTTTCAATTAAATCTAATAACTTTCTCATTGTAGAGTACTTTTGATTCCATTATTTCATGATTACATTAGTTTTTGAGTGGGAAATATTAATTTATCTTGTTTGGTCAATTAATAAAACTTTTCCTACTCGAGGCCACAAACATAATACACATCTGTAGTACCTTTGTTGACAAGCTAGATTTGCTTCCTCGTGATTATTTGTATCTAAGTTATTTCTCATGTCAAATTTGTATGTACTGTGTGTGAACACTTAATCAAACAGCTGTACAGTGTGTGACAGGTTCACACGCATGTGTTTGTCACCCTTGCAGTTTAATTACATATTAGACCTATGATCTGTCACTAATTCAATGGTGTGTAGATCATTTGTATTACCCATGGATCTGTCTAAGATCTACTGTACTGTAGTACACATGTCAATATTACAGCTACAGTATATTTGGTGACAGTTTCTTGATGAGAATCACGTGTTTAATTAATGGAACTGTCATTACTTCAACTGTAACTTTAAACCTACACTAGCTACGCTGTATTGAAGTTCTACAGTACAATTCTTCAAAATATATTGATTATATATGAACTTAATTAGTCTCCCAATATACCACATAATGATGTAGGCTTTAATGGAATGGTAGGTACTCTTTCTCAATTTGAACAGTTTTTGCTAGCTACTGTTAGGGATACCTCATACTAGGTTGTCGGAGCACACATGACAATGGGATGTGGTGGTATGGGGTTGGAGAACATGACACTATGGACAAAACATTGATGTTTACAGTGTAAACATCACCCTGACATTTACTGGTTTTCAGGCCGTGACATGTACAGCTGATGTACATCCTCACCACCAAGAAAATTGCATCACATAGAGGCATGCTATGTCACATAGCAGGCCAAGATGCGATGCAATAGGTCTATTTTCCAAGGTAGGGATCTTGAAAAATGGTCCAT
>MU167325.1:192589-206880 GCA_015951145.1 Cronartium quercuum f. sp. fusiforme G11
CTCACATGTGCCTTGTGATAACAATTTTTAACCTACTCCATTCTATTTTTCAGGAGTCAAGTGTTCCAGCATGCACAGTTGCTTAGCCAAGCTGAGATAATGTGTATTTATTTACATATTATGTATTGACGTTTGCAAGAGTAGATGAGTTTGGATGAGTTCTGATGAGCACTGGTGCTGAAGTTGTGGGTAGCAACACAACTTAGCATGAGTTGTATGTATATTCTGTTATGGCCTGAGGCCATGGGTGTAGAGAGGTGTCATCATGTCAGTGACAGAGCACTAGGTTAGATGTTAGGTTAGGAGTTAGGTTAAGGAGGAACAGATAAAATCCTGATCTCGCTTGACGGACCAATCCCTCATCATTGGGATTTGGACCACCGAGCAAGACAGCAGAGGAGAGAAACAGAACTGACCTGAGCCAGATACCTTAACATATTTTTTTTTTTTTTTTTTTAAGTGCAGTTCGCATAGCATTTCACACTACAGTAGCCTACTAAGTAACGCGTGGCCTGGGATGCTTATAACCAGTGCCAGCCAATGGTGAGACAAATACAAATGAGAATCTAGTAACAGGTCGGACTAGGACAGTCTACAGGGTCAATGACAAGAGAGTTCTACAATATTTGAGTAATGAAATCAAGGATAGGCAAAATGAGATAAAATTGTGAGGGTGAACAGATCATAATTTGGCACCATCTTCATCAGAAGGCAGATACGAGACGAAAGATGAAAAACGTTTGGTGTGGAGGACAAATTCAGCTAAGAATGGGAAAACTGTCAGGTTATCTAATAGAGCTTTTGTCGAGTGGGGGTTTATCTTGATCTTTTCTTTCTTTAACCGGCATCTAAAGTTTTGTCATTGAGTCATAAACTGTCTACAGTGCATGAGAAAGTGTGTCGTCGTCTTGGGTACTCTACAAGTTTGGCACCAGCTTGAGTCAACCAGGTGAAAACGGTGTAGGTAGGCATTGAGGGCATTATGGTCAGACCTAAGTTGGAAAATAATTGCCACGTGGCCTTTTTCCAGTGAAGAGAGTGCATCAGCTACTCTTTTTGATGGGGCAGTAAGGAAGGGACGTCCCATGTTGAAATTGTACTTTCTAATATGAAAGTAGGACCTAATCTTCCTTAGCGTCATTCCTAAGCTCGACTTCAGGGTCATCACATCCTCTTGTTCTTCCGCTGCTTCCTTCACTGTGGCATCAGCTTGTTCGTTAAGCTCAACTCCTTCATGTCCCGGGGTCCAAAAAAATCTGGTCCTAAAGTCATGAGGGAAATTCATTGTCAGTTCATGAATTGCAATCGACAGATATTGTCCAGACCCATATCTTGGTGGGTTGTTCACCAAGCGTATTGCTGCCTGGTTATCGCAGAAGATCGAGACCCCTTTGTAGGTCTGAGTATTGTCTTCAATCATTCTAAGCATCTCGGTCATGGCCAATGAGATGCCCATGATCTCCGCCTCGAAGTTGGAAATTTCGTCCGGTGGGCCAAGTGCCCTGCTCCGGATTGTCTCGTCTGAAACCATCGCCGCCCTGCAGCCTGTGCCTGGGATGGCTGATCCATCAGTGAAGAGGACTAATGCTCCGTCTGCTTTCTCTTCTTCAATCTGTTTCTGAATTTTTTCTCTGGCCTCGTCCCTCTTCAGATCTAAGTTCAAAATTTCACCCATGGGTTCAAGCCAGGGCGGGGTCAAGTGAGGTATAATGACTTCGAGATCCATGGAACACATTTCATCCCGAAATTCACCCTGGAGTAGATGGATGGGGCCTTTATGGTGCCTCAGTGTGATACTGAGATCCTTCTTTATGAAGATCCTAGTAGGGTGTGACGCCAGGGCCGCCAGCCTCTTGGCGATGAATTGATATTGCAGTCATGTCGCTGCTAAATGAAAGGGAGTCATGTAAGCATCATGTTTCAACAGGGTGGTTGGGGAGGTGTGGAAGGCCCCCAATACCAATCTGTAAGCTGCGTTTTGGGCTGTTTGCCAGATGTCATATGCCCTTTTGTAGGTAGCTGTGGAGAACCAGGCCATGCTACCATACAGCATGCATGATCGGAGGACTGAGGTAACAACCGTTTTCGCTTGTCTTGGAGCTAGGCCCGAGAAACAGCAATTAATCCGAGTGAGTTGGGCAATCGTCCTTTCTGCCGTTGTCTTCATGTGGGAGAGGTGCTTCCTAAAGGTGAGTTTGGGATCTAACCAGAGGCCTAACCACTTCAACTCAGGTAGGGGTTGTAAGACCTGTTCTCCAAAATGTACTGAGAGTTTGGGTATCGACTTATGCGTGAAGTGCATGAGCTGGGCTTTTTTCTGGTCAAAAAGCACCCCATGTTTCACTCCCCATCTCAATGAATCTAACCCGATCCATTCGAGCTTTGTAATGTTGGCTTCCACAGTAGGGCTGGCTACCACATGGCTCACGTCATCTATAAAGCCTAAAGAGAATTCTGTTGAGTCAGGGTGAATTGGGTGAGGAAGAAGTAGAGAAGAGTTATAGAGAATATACAGGATTACCGAAAGGGGGGATCCCTGCGGCAAACCATTTTGAATTGGGAAATCTGGCGATGTGTAATCTTGGAGCCTTAGCACCATGCTGCGGTTTGTCAGAAAGCCCTCGATGATGTTTGTCAGATACACCGGGCAGCGTTTGCTCCTTAATATACATAAAAGTCTCTCCCTGTGTACTGACAGATAGGCAGATTTTACATCTAGGAAGAGAGCTGAAACCACCCTACCCAATCACCACTGTGTCTTGATCCATGAGATCAAGATAAACAAGGCATCTTCAGTGCTTCTCTGGTGTCGGCCTCCCATATGGCCGTCTGCTAAGATATTTTGGGATTCAGCCCAATAAGTTATACGGCCTGTAATTATCTTCTCAAATACTTTCCCTAGGCAGTTCAGAAGGGCAATAGGGTGATAACTGCCTGATTCTGAGTAATCGGATTTGCCCGCTTTGCGAATAATTGCGGTGATCACAATCTGCCAGGAGCAGGGGAAGTAACCTATCTTGATGCATGCGTTAAAGAGGTCTAATAAGTGACCCTGTAATGCCGGGTAGCCTGCTTTTATCAATTCATCAAAGAGGCCCCCATGGCCTTTTGCTTTCTTGTTTGGCAGGGCACGGATAACTTCACCCAGTTCAAAATGGGTGATCAGTACAGCATCCAGTCCTGGATCGATATGTGGATCCGGTGGTGGTCCTATATCCAACAGATCAGCTTCAGTATGTATCGTTGAAGTGCCTTTGAATAATAGCCAGGCTTGTTCTTCCCTGTCTGTGGCTAGGGACCTATCGCTTTGGTATAAGGGGGCAATCTCGCCAGTGGAAGCCGGTTTTGTATATTTGTAGGCCTTAAATGTATCCATGCCCTGGCTTTTTGCCAGGAATCTCTTCCAGTGTCCTGACTTAGTCCATTGGACCTCGTTGCGGAAGAACTCCTGCCAGGCAATGAAGCAGCTGTGGGCTTGGGTAGTGTGGCTGCGAAGCCACCAGCAGCATGCTCTATTCCAATTTTCGAGGATTGGGTTTAGGCATTCGGGGTCCCACCATGCTTTGTACTGGGAGGGCCTTGATTTAACTTCTTTTCCCTGCGCGTGAAAGGAGTCGAGGATAGCATTCGACATTGGCGCGATACTCGAGTCTATCTTGGTCTCCGTCAAGAGCTGAAGGCTGTCAGGTGGGAGTCTGGTCTCGATGGCCTGGACAAAAACAGAATGATTTAAGTTAGTAATCTTCGCCGAGTTATGAGTCGAGGGTGGGGGAAGGAGCATAAGATTGAGGGTAGTGAGTAAAGGGAGGTGGTCAGATCCATGGCTGTCAGAAAGAACTTCACACCTCTCAACTCTCTTGGAAAAGCGCCAGTTTGTCCAGACAAGGTCAATGGTGGAGGGTCTAGTCCCCGCTGAGTAGCATGTCAGGATGCCTTTGGGTGAGATCAATTTAAAGCTTGCTGACACGCATGTCTTGATGAGCTGAGAGGCTAGTCGGGGATTTCAGCTTCGGTAGTTTGGCAGATTCCAAAGGGGGCTATGCAGATTGGAGTCCATCATCAAGAGGGTGGGGGTTTGTCTACTATTATAGGTGGTTAACCACCCTGATAGCATCTGTATGCCCCTGAAATCTGATGGAGGGTTGTAACATGTGATTATTCTGAGTGTTGGAGCGACGGCAGATGGAGGCCAGACTTCGATAGCTGTTATGATATCTGAGGAGCTAGGTAGGTGGATGACGTTGGAGGTGGGTATGGTCTTCAAAATGTAGATGCATGTTTGGGGTCGGGTGTGATAATCTTTAGGGAAATAGTCATATTGTGTGAGTAGCATCCAGGTTTGGTGGACCAGGGGTTGGAGGGTGAAAGGGTTGATGCCCGGCTCTTGGAGTGCTATGATGTCGAATTCTATATGAGTGAGGATTTCATGAGTCACCATCATGCTCTTGTGGGCATTAAAGTGGATGATTCTAAATTTGGTTGGGTCTCTTGGTAAAGTTGGGGATGGGGGGGATAAACACAGTGATGGAGGGGGGTGTGGAGGTGACACTGGGGTGTGAGTTGCTGTAGAGGATCCATTTAACATGTCTCCATTAGTTGTGGTGGGTAGATGGGATCTAACTTCTTTCTTCTAAGTGGGCAAGAACGACTCTGAGGGGAGTGGGCGAATTGGGCTATTGACCGGTCCTTTACTGGTCCGACGTGCTTAGCCTCATGGTTAAGGCATTGGGTGCAGTGGGGGGGGCAGTCTTGCACGGGACAGTCTTGTGAGTTGTGGCCTTCAGCGCACAAAGTGCATACAGGGCCGTTCCGGCATCGATGGGCAACATGGCCCAATTCTTGACAGTTGAAGCATTGGGTCGGCATTTTGTCATATTCATCTCCATGGTTTACACTATTCTCTATGAATACATGACCTTTTTCGACCAAATTAGCTACTTGTTTATTAGTAAAATTCATAACAATTGAGCTGTGTGCTGCCTCTGTGTCGGGCCTAACGAGCCATCTAGCACTGGTTAATTCATCTCTAGGAATGCTGTTCTCTGTCGCAAAGTTGGCTAGGAAGCTATCTGACTCAGGGTCAGTGTTCGCGGGTACTGAGTGGATAAGAACTGGGAATCGGGTTTGAGCGGTGATGAGATCTGGATGTGCCAGGGTGGACCACCGATGCTTGTTGTGGAGTAGCCATGCTTTATTGTGTCGAGACGCCATGAAGAGTTTGATGTCCCCTGATGGGAGGACACTAGCTCCCCTCACTTGTATTGGGTTTCCTTCCAGGCTCACCTCGATGGAGGCCAAGGCCCTATTAACTGTGTCGGTGACCTCTTTAGGGCTGCGTCCTTTGAACGGTGATTTTCCTGCTGGCGCGTAGATAATCAACTGAGCTGGCTTAAATTGATTGACCACCTTATTCGGTGGTGGCAGCTTCGGAGTTGCAATAGCCCTCTCCGCAATTCGGATTGGAGAGGCGTTCTTGGAGGCGACTGTTGCCCAGGAGGTCGGCTTTGCCGGTAGGGTCACGGGTGTCTGGGTTATCCTATTGGTACCCAGATGTGTCGCGTCTCTAACTTCCCGTAAAAGGTCCTTCGTCTCGATAAGGGTCTTGATCAAGATCGTCATCAAGTTACCCAATGCACACGGTACGATGATATTACCTTCGGCGTCCGTGTTCCTAAGGTTGTCAGTCCAGAGCGTTAGGAGTTCTTTTTCGCAGGAAGCGGAGCGCGCGTCTTCCAATGCTGTCGTGTCCTTCATCGTGTCGGTCGACGCGCTTTGGCCTGTCGACACGACCGGAATCGAGGTGCGGGTGGCCGGGGAGCGTCCCGGGTCCGGTGGTAGTGGTTGCCAAAGCGGCGGAGGGGGCATAGGGTCTTGGCGATGTGGTGGTGATTTGGAGGTGAAGAAGAGATGGCGATATGAGGAGAAGATGCGCAGTGACTGCGGGAGTCACGTGATAGGATAGATGATGGTGGTTCGAAGTCAGAATCCCCCGTAAATATCCCTTAACATATTCATGTATGCATGAGTGAAGTGGGGTGACGTATTGCGCGCGCAGGACTTTGGTCAAATACGTCAGTGCGACGTCAAAAAAAAAACGTCACCTGTTTGCGGGCTGTGCTAGCGGACAAGGCATCACATACGAGTTGTGTCCCGGTTAAGGGTCCTTGGTTCGAATCCAAGTCTAGTCACTACTTTTGGTAGGTTGCGTCTTAACAGCTACCACCATCAAAATACAAGGATAAGTGATAAATCTGGTTTTCTGAATAATAAAGGCGGCCCTCACGTGCCAAATGGTGCCGAGGCGCGCGGTTTAGAAAAAAAATACGCCTAGGCACGCGTTTGATGACTGTCCGTGCTGAAGTTGGCTGTCACACTGTCACGTGCCCCATGTGACATACGCGCAAACAGCAGCCCTTTTTGGTGCAAGAGCTTACGGTCGCGAGCGCGAGTCGCGTCGGTGTCAATCCTGACGCATAATCTCATCCTATATTCCTGCTTCACCCCAGGGTCTATCAGCAACTCCCGAGCAAAACTGAAAGGAATGACTTCATCCAGTTCGGGTTCTTGCAAGACTTTACCTCTTCACGGCGAGGGCGTAGTATCTTTGGCGTATTCTCCCGATGCTAGGTAGGCAGGCAGTGGATTGCCATTACAAAAGATGAACTTATGATCACTGAATAGTGTGGGGCTACTGCCAGGTATCTTTATTCGAGTGGATCAGACTGCATCCGCTGCTTAGATATCAATGACCCTTTGGAGTGTTTGGCGACAATCGAGTTCCACAAAAAGCCTGTCACCTATCTAGACTGTTCAGTAAGCCACAACTCTCTCGAAAGCTTGACCCGCCATGAAACCATTGATGAACACAGGAGATATGCGATCCCTTTTAGACCGATTATCTCGTTTCCTGTTCAGAATCTGGCGAAACTGCCTTACATCAACATAGCTCTGTGGCGAATCAACCAGCTACATTCCGCTCACTGATCACGCGATTCTCACTTCCTTCACGATGTGTCAAGTTCTCCCCGGATTTCAAGAAAGTCGCCGTATGTTCTGATGAATTAATTGTCAAGATCATTGATGTGGAGCGGCCCGTAGACTGTCAAGTTTTGTCAGGCCACTCAAAATCACCCAAATCTTTGTCTTGGTCACCAAATTCAGATCTACTCCTCAGCTCAGGCTGTGACGGGACATTAAAACTCTGGAAGATCGCTTCCGATGGAAATGGCAATGACCCGGATTGTATTCAGACCATCGAAAATCTCATACCTTTCATCCTACCTGAAGATTTCAAAACCATCGAAGCGGTCTGGAATCCCTCAACAAACTCCTTCATCGTCCCCACACGCGACCAAGGCATAGCAGTTTTTGAAGCAAATGTCCGAGATAACCTATGGAAGAAGGTTCACGTTGTGCAGTATCATGATACGTCCGCGAATCGATTTCCTGATGTTCTCAGTGGTCATAGGTCTGCTCTCACGAGCTTAGCATTCTCGCCCAATGGGGGTTACTTGGCCACTGGTTTCGAGGACGGTCTGATCATCTTGTGGGACACTCGACTATGGCGATACATCTGTCACAGTAAATCCGATGTAGGAGCATGTATCACCTCAATACGATGGAAGCCACGCGGAAACGCCCTCGTCATCGGTGATCAACAAGGCCAAATTATCGCGTGGAATGACGCCATTCCCCTCGAACGTGACCACCCGTCGCTCGCTTTGCAGACTACAAGCAGCAATTCAGCGATGAAGCAGGGCATCTCTGCATTCGATACGACGGATGCTGATATTAGTGATTTGGATAGCTATGGTGGCGGACTTGATGACGATGATTGGGTCATCGATAACACGCGCCCTGCTGCTAACCCAACGACGTCTGATTATTCGAGTCGCACTGCCAAATATGCGAAAGCCACCCAGCCACTCTCTCATCACAAAACCGGATTCCTTCAGCAAACCTTCCAGTCTGGAGCAACTAAGCTTCGGCATAACTCGGGTTCAACAGGAGATCAGCCTCGACGCTACATGGCTTTCAACGATGTTGGATTCGTGCAAGTGCTCGAGAAAGACACCGAGAATATTGTTACAGTCGAGTATCACGATCGAGGCAAGAGGAACCCTTATCACTTTACTGATCGACTTGGATTCAACTTGTGTTCGATGAGCGAGTTGGGCGTGGCGTTTGCCTGTGGCTCGAATAAATCTGGAGCCACTGAATCGGTCATTCGATATGATCCGCACGAAAGTTGGGCCACCGAAGGTATGAGCTTTGCCCAACTAGGAGAAGCTGGTTCACATAGTGAAGGCGGTTGGCAGTATTCCTTGCCCCGAGGCGAAAACGCTATATGCTTAGCATGCGGTGGATCTGAGATAGGAAGTGAAGACTGGCGATCTGAAGGCGTGACAGGTTCTGGTTCGGTCGTCGTGGGCACCAGTAAGGGCTATATTCGCTTTTTTACTGGAAGCGGCATTCAATCTTATGTGTGGAACGTCGGGCAGCACATCATTAGTCTCGCCTGTAGCGATGAGTGGCTATTTGTTGTACATTGTGCCCCAGTCGATTCCTCCGGGCCACTCCAATACTCTATGATGGATACGAGCACGTTTGAAATCATACAAGAAGGCATCATACCTTTGGCCAACGGCAAGGTGTCTTTGACCTGGATTGGGTTTACAACGCAATATCGCATACCAGCATGTTTCACTTCTTCGGGTGTTTTGTCCTTTCTTGACAAGGCTCGTCGGCCTAAGCAAGGTAGATGGGTGCCGGTTCTGGATACTGACAATTTGCAACAGTCGGATGGTTCTACGAAGCGGACATATTGGCCGATCGGGGCCTCGGACACCCAACTGTCTTGTATGATATTAAAAGTAAGCCTTGTGCTATATAGGATACTCAACTCATTCGGAGCTGATACCTACTACATTTTTCTGTTCTCATTGATTAGGGTGGAGAAACCCAACCCGGCTTTCCAACCCCGGTGGTTCAAGAAGTTGACCTGAGCATACCTCTTCTACGACTAGACGAGACCCAGGGTCAACTCGAAGAAACGTCAGTTTGCCAATACCACGTCTAGATATACACAACACTGATTCTTAGAAGCCTTCACCCCGTGTTCTTACATGCAGTCATCTTCGCGGGTCTCTTATACACCATCACCATTCAGACCTTTCCAGCGCAGACGATCAGTCTACTAATCTTCAGCTCCAGTCTCAAAAGGTTGAACTCGACAAGCAACTGTTGAAACTGATACAGACGTGTTGTAAACATCACCCTACACCAGAATTACAACGAGCGCTAGATTATGCCAATCTCCTACAGAACATTTCTTCACTAGAAGCGGCAAGTAAGATACCCAAATTTTTCAACTTGGTGGGACTGGATGATCGCATCACCAAGGTCAAAGAGTTGAAAGAGTTGCAAGTTGGCATTGTTCCGGCAAAACGAGTTGGAAAGTACGACCACCTAGAGAATTACAACATTATCACCCGTTCCAAGCCTGCTATGAATGGACGTACTGAAGCATCGCGCAGAGAAGTGTTCAATACGAAGTTCGATAACATCGTGGCTATGGCGCACTCACAAGGCGGAGGCGGTTTGTTGAGCAAAGGAAATGTTTTTCAAAGACCTCCGCCTGAACGGATTATCGATGTTGGTACAGAGAGCTGGCAAGAGGACGAAGCTCGCGATGAGAATCACGATTGGACTTGCGAATATCCGACCCAGGATATTCCGACGCCTGGTCAGGAACATCTTGAGACTCAAATTGACAAGGCGCCTAGGCTTAGCGAGTATCATTTGGGCAGGGAACCTACAACCCAGAAAAGTGTTTGTAAGCGGTCTGACTTGCTTTAATTTCATGTTCTCTTTTCTTAGTCGAGTTTCTAAGAATGAATCTCTTTCAGGTACCAACCCATTTGCGAAGAAAGCGCTACGGCAAACCTTACCGCACGAAAGCGGTTTCGACGCCAATCACAATCGCTCAAACTCGCCTCCGTCGCCTAACCCTTTCAGCTCCAAGAAGCACACTCCGTACCTCTCTGGCTTGAAGAAGCCCGCCGCATTTTTAGACCACGTTGATGAACGTGGTGGTATCACTGGAAGTGTCGGTAAAGGGAAAACACGGCAGTCAACCCTCTTCGGGTTGTCATCCAACGCCTCCGAAACAGCTGCTGCGGGTATGAAGAAGGGGAAGAAGCGGAAGAACGAAGGTGACCAAGGCACTTCGACCGCAGTCGAAACGCCTAAAGCTAAAGCTATGCGACCACTTGACCGTTTCTTAGCTAAAGATGCAGTCAAGCGAGCACAAGAGTCGATTGATAGCCTGAAGGGTTCCAAGCAATCAGCGTCTGGACCGGAGGCAGTGATGCCAGATAATCTCACGAGGCTGAACGACTCTGCAACAGAAAAAGATCTCGAGTCCGTGACCGACAATTTATCTGCAGTCGAAGATGAGTCTCAGATGTCTTTGATGTCCATTGACTTTTCACAATCTTTACCACCCCGTATCCGATCAACGCATCCTCATCCAGGTGCCGAAGACGATGCTGAGCTCAATGCAGAGGCGCAATGATTGTAATACTTGGCGGCTCAACTCCAGTGTTCAATAAACTTTGGAAATCAAAACAGGTGTAACAATATCCCCCACACAAAAACTTTCTCAACCCATCAACTTGATAAATTTTCCTACCAACTATCAGTTCACGCCTCCTTGAGATAGCAGTTGAGCTGGTCCAATGTCATTCACTTCGACAAAAGTATAAGTTTCCTCGTACCTCAAGTTCCTTATTCCAGGGGACTTTCGTCTGGTCATCCTTGTTGGCTTTATATTTGTAACTCTCCATTCCAGGAAGTTTATGAGCAATGCACACTTGTAATGAACTTTACAACACATCATCAAGCAGCATTTGGGCTCTCTTGGGAGGGTTGACTTTGCAAATGCAGGTGTCATGCCCCATAATTACACACGGTTTCTACCTTTGGTCTTCATGATGCATCCATGATCAACTTACACAACCTTTGGCACAGCACCTTTTGTGTGAGGGGCAGACTGCTGTTAGGTCTACCTCAACACTACAGTTGAAGGGTCCAAGGGGTTGAGGACTGGAGGGAAAAGGATAAGGTAGTCTGTGAAGGGTGAAATCAGCACAGACTACAGTTAGGTGACCTCTTATGAGAGAATTTTGGGTATGGATTAGGCTATTGAGAATCTCTATTGATTCTCTTGGTTAAGTGAGTGTTTATTTAACAGTCTTGGTCAGAATAAGAATCTTTGTGACACAGTAGTCATCCTAGATTCTGTGAGTTTGCAACCCAGCACTGCCAATATATTTTCATCGCATGGAAGCTTGCTATGTAACATAGTATGTCTTCATGTGATGCTATGGACCATTTTTCAAGGTCCCTACCTTGGAAAATAGACCTATTGCATCGCATCTTGGCCTGCTATGTGACATAGCATGCCTCTATGCGATGCAATTTTCTTGGCGGTGCAGTGGTTACCCTGAATCAGGTGAGTTTGTAACCCAGTGGTTACCCATACTTGTTAGTGTATCAGTTCCATTGGCACAAACATTAGCATATGAACATAGCCTTCTACCCAAAGTAAAAATGAAGTATACCTCTACATCACCAAATCCACTCCCAGTCTCTTTTCCTATCTGCAAAAAGAGACTGTGAGTAAGACCCCAATTTCTTTTTATCCAACATCACCCTTTCCCTTTTTTCTTTCTTTCTCTTTCATCCTTCACTAGTTTCTAATTAACATGTTGACCACCCACACCTTCTCATAATTTGTTCTCTCAAGTTTTCTCTCAGTTAACTACACATGCAGATCACAAGCAAATCAAGCTCACTCAGACCCATATTTGTCCATCTCTCCCCCCACACTACCTTATTCACTGCCCCCATTTACTCCTCACTGGTAGCCCAGTGTGTCTGATTGACTTCAGGCAAATATCAGAGAAATATCAATCCACCATCAAATCCAGTGTGGGTGGGGGAGATGTGTCAGCCCTATGGACTGAAACCAGACATCACAGGTAAAGTAACCAGGATAAATAAGTGTAATACATAATATAACATATGTATCACATGAGTAATAAGTAATGTACATATGTAAAACATAGTGTAACATATGTATTACATAGGTAATGAGTAATTACATATGTAGAAACATACTGTAATATATGGACTACATATGTAATAAAGTAGTACAACAATTGAACCACATCTCAGGCTCAGTCTCAAGAGTCATAAGCATAATATACTTATGACAGGAGCCAACCAGCAGGCCCTGACATTAGAGTAACCAATCACAGGTCACATGGCCCTGTAGTAGCATGAGCTGAGACCACAAGTCAGCCCATATGCTAAAAGCAAGGAAGAGGTAACCTGAAAGGTATATAAACCCCCTCTCCCTGCTCAGAAGTTGTCCACTCTCCTCACCTTTTACCACAACCACCTAAATTACCCAACAGCACATATTTGAGGATATTTCTTATAAAAGTCATCTGCTCAATAGTGCACAGGGTTATAGGTGTGAGTAACTAGAGGTCAATAGCCAGGTTGGTAAACCTTAGAGTCTTGTAGACCCTTTGGTGAGGACTCACAAAGGCAGAGATAAATAACCTATAGCAGAAATAGAGCACCTGCTTAAAGAATAAGGATTGGATCTAGGCAGTTGTTGTGCTCAACTGTAGCTCTCCTTAACCATCCACCCAGTCCAAGAAGGACCAGTCCTCTCCAAATCCTCTCATTAGAGGTCATCTAACTGTAGTCCACCCTTGAGTGTGACCAGTATAGACTGAATTTTAAGCCAGGAAGGGGCCTAACAGGAGCCACTCCCTGACAAGATGCATGGGCTGCATGAACTTCATGCAGCCTGTTGAGTGGTGAAACTGCAGTGCAAGATTAATGCTGCAGCAAGTTCTCTGAACTTCCTGTGCATGGCAAAGTCAGTTCTCTGGTATTCCTATGCAAGATGAACTGGTTTCTGTGGTCTTCCTCTATATATTCAGGGTCTGATTGAACTGTTTGAAAACTAGGAATTTGGTAAATTTGTGTTTTACTATACTTATCAGTCATGATTTTTATGCAGGTGGAGGCATCATGTTGATGTTATCAGCCAACAGGTTAGTCCTTGCTGACTTGGTAGGGAACTTGACAAAAATCCACAAGGGACTTACAAATCAAACTCAATTTTAGGTGGGACATTGCAAAAGATCAAGACTTTTTGTAGTTTCCTTTACTTTTGACCTACCCACTCTCAATGGATATATGAATCTGATTGTCAGGGGGTGGCTTCTGTAAGGCTACCTCCTGGCTAGGAATTAAGGAAGGAAGAGTCTGGATACTAGTCCCTTCCAAGGATAGCTGAGGCCTGTCAGTTAATTTAGGGGTAGCTCTGGAAGGCTACCTACCTGGACAAGGCTGTTGGAGAAAGGGTTCTGGGATACTCTTGTTTTAAAAGCTTGTGTCAGTAGTACTGGGAAATCCCCAAGTACTGACTGCAGCTAATTGACCTCAAGGATGAGGATTTTGGGAGGACTGGGTCTGGGATCCAAATCTTTCACTCAGAGATCAGAGTTACAGTTAGGCACTAGTAACACCCCACTCTGACACCACGTGCAATGTACTGTCGTTTTCGGGGCTGCGACACACTGTCACTGCCCCGGGAACTACATATCACTGTCGTGCGACAGGGCCAAATTTGGCCACAACACACCTTTTCCCATGTGACATCTCCCAGTGTTCATCACTCAACTGCGACATCCCCACGCCACACTGTGACATTCAACTCACACCTGCGACATTGTGTCCTCAGATTTGGACACTTCGACCTCATTCCACTCAACTTGTCCTCTGCCTACAAATCAACACAACAATCCCATCCCTCCTATTTGTCACAATGATCATCTGTAGCTGCTCTACCTGCATGAGGAAGACGTGTACCGACCAACAAGGGAACCAGCACTCTGGTCAATACATCTCTCAAGCAACTCAGCTCAAGCATCATCTCGCTGATATTCAAAGCTCATCAGACCAACTGTCAACCTCAAGCAGCCGTGAACCATCCCGTGAACCATCTCCGGAACCAGAATTCAGCAAGATTGAAGCATATCAAAAGCATCAGGAAGACGTAGATTATGAGGCACTGCAGACTAGCGGCTGCGACCCATCCCTGACAGGTGAGCATGAATGAGGTGACTAAAGGAATTCAAGTGTATGAGAGCTGACATGCTCATTCACCTTGATCACCAGTGATCACCTTTGTTGGTATATTCATC